>JAKELI010000133.1:0-101553 GCA_021525025.1 Lactarius hengduanensis
ACGATCAGTCTCGGACCTGTCAAGATGTATTGGTCGATCATCGGCAAGGACACCTCATCGGACTCTGTCAGAAAATTACCTGATCGAACACGGCAAGGACAAAGTGCCGACTGTCCGGACTGGCCCAGAGCCCGGCTATGCAAGCACATCGCTGCCGTCGCACATTTCTCTCAAGATGGTACCATTCAGATCACGCGCGCAGCACCAGAGCCTCAACATGAGGTCCATGAGAGCCCACAGGACACACAACAGGACACACAAGGCGATGCGAGCCCGCCCTCCAATGCAAGCGCAGCAATCTTGGAAAACTTGATTACCGTCTCTAGGGAGTACCTAAGCGATGGCCCGCCTTCATCACCAGGGACTGTCTGGAGTCTTCGGCTGGTGGAGTCGCGTCTCACGGCGGTAATTCAAAATTGCGCGCTTCTCAGAGTCCACTCCCGGATAGGGAAGACCTCCCGCCTAATCAGCGTACCTGGACCGAGACCGCCGAGAGAATGGGGCAAAGCGACAGAAGAGATCGCATCCCACCAACAGTTCATCGCCCGGCCCCCCAGCAGCAGAACGAATTGGGATGCTCAATCGCAAGCAACCCCGCGTGAAGAACACCGACCCCTACAGTGGAGGGCTTCGGTCTGGCAAGAACGCTGCCCCAGACGCGCGGACCGCAGCCCAGAACGAGGACGCACGTGCCCGCGTCGCTACCACGACTGATGGTGCAGAGGCGCCTCCCTCCCAGCCCACCAAACGGCGTCGCAAACGCGCTAGTACCCCGCCACCACCACCACCCTCTTCCGCGCCTGTGCCAGGGCCCTCAGCTCACTGGTACCCCAACGCTGCGTATTCTCAGGTCCCGTATCACGCCACATACCCAATGTACTGGCATTATGGCCACTTCCCCCCCTCCCAACCTTACTACCCCAGCACACAGTAGATTACACACTATACACACTAGAATGTCGACTTGTAAAAAAACGCGTACTTGTTTTGATTAGTTAATGTTATTCCTTTTTTGTGCTTTTACTCAATCATCTGACTTGAACCAAAAAGCGTTCATGTAATCACATTTATTAGCTAACTATTCGACTTTACTTCGATCGTGTAATCAAGAAAACAAAAGGTTGAAGCGGAGACTCAATTCAAGTTTGACGGGAAAACGGACCGGCGCGTGGGAAGTCTGCGAAAAAGACGCAACTGGCAACATGTATCAGTCATTTGCTGTCCGAAAAGGAGTTTGCCGAATTGGGTCACGTTTTGTCACCTCTCCATGGTCCTTGGTGAGTTTTTCTTCTCCAACTCGATCGCCTCCGTCTATTGACTCCAAAATTTATAGAGTCACTGTAGTAATGGATAATAACATCACAGTAAGATGAGGTCCAGTAGGGATGTTGGGATCGCTCAGATCTGGGGGGTGTGGGCACGCGTTTTGGACCACCCCATCACCTTTGTCGATTTTTCATGACCCTAATTTTGCTCTGATCCTCATTATATTGTGTGATCTCATATCTATATATGCTAGAACATAGTGTATTTTCTTTGGGAAGAAAGGGTGCCAGGAAAGTACTGATCTACTAAGATCTTTCGGAATTTGCAGGAATGGGTACGTTTGCAGAGGTGCGGGAACGATAGTATAATATACGAACGCAGCCAAAGCATAACTTGAATCCAGCATACTATGTATGAGAGGAAAACAACATCCTGACTTCTCACACGATGCCACAACCAAACCCACGCCTCACTTCTTCTGCTGCAACGACGTAGTTTGCCCTATAGCCGTCTGGGCAGGCGTGCGACGGTTTTCAGTGGTCGATGCAATGGGAGCGGTATGAAATGCTGGGGCCGCGGTAGTTTGGGTCCCACGTGTGGGGTACTGTGCGGAGTGGGATGGCGGACCACGTGCAGGGATGGACGGCGGGCCCCGTTCAACGAAGCGTTCCATCGCCTTTACCATACTTGATGAGTTGAAAAGTTGAGTATCAATTCTGAGCTGCGGTGGAGATAGAAAAGGGTACTTACGCCGCTTCAGCTGGGTCGATCTCATTAGTAGGGGCGCCGGACTTGTTGTTGGCATCGCTATTCCTGCCGGCGATCGGCTCTTATATGGTACATAAGGGGTAGCTTGTTGTCACTTACGGCCGAACTGTACTGGTGGACTGCATCTTGAGGCTATGAGCTGTCCTAGGTTTTTGATTGGAGTGGTACGAGAGAACTGGGGGGATCTGAGATAACGATCTATGCCGGGACTAGCGTCGACTCAGCCTGAGTCCCACACTGGCATACCGTGGGGATGTGGATTACCAAACATGCTGCTGATAAGGACGGCGTCGCCTGAAGACCGAATGTTGACCGATGACAGATAGGCTCACCATGTGTACGCACGAGGTAGTTATTGCAATGGAACTGCTCTTGAGACGTTCAAGTTCGCGTAGCAGTTGAAGTTGCTAGTTGAAAGGAAAGGGTCCAAGGCAGTCACTTACAGGATTTACAGCTGCGCATACGAGGAGTTCTAAACAGGTTCGCGAGGTGACTACACTGGTATACATGGCACACATATCTCGGTCTTCACGCCACTGTAGTACAGTAGTACCGTATTGGCTGGGTTGAATTTCCCGAAATGAACATACAGTACAGATAGCCCTATTAGGAAGTCGATCGTGGGAAATATTTACGTGATCGGCGCTGTATTAACCGCCTCTTACGCGAACGTCGACACAAGACTCGGAGTCTGTTTCGATAAAACAACATTCGATGAAAGATGTTTGAGTCGAAAAAGTTGAAACATTTACCTGAGATAGGACCTTACAAGTACTATTACTAGACCTAATGAACGTACTCTTAGTGGCAGCCCTATGTTCCAGTAGGCTTGGATAGACGACACACTGGAAATAATAAAGGCCAGGGATGAACGCCATGGGAACGAGAGCCCTCTACTGTACTGTAGGTCTATTAAAGGGGACTGAACTTGTGGAATCCGCCCCAAATACACGAGTTGTAGCGATAGGTGGCGATGACTGGCATGAGGCACCAGCGCCTCCACGTTTGCTCAAGAACTTGCTGCAAGGGTCTTTGCTCCTTAGCCCTATGAGCCTTGCGCACCTCGCATGGCCTCCATATTCGGTTTCCTTCTCTATTTCTTGCGCAAGTTACGCTTTACAAAGGGCACCATTCGCCATTGCATCAAGCGTTGGGCTTTGTTTTTGGCCTTCCTCGGTCGCAGGTTGGGCGTGAACCACCTGTGGCACGGCGGAAAACAGGGTGCGTCTCATAAACCCGCACCGGCGGAACGGTCGTTTTCTCGGACGGAAGCCCGTTTACAGTTGGGGGATGGGGTGGTGGCTGCGAGTCACATTCCAACCTCGGCGGGCCAGCCGGACTTGCATGACGTGTCGGGGCAACAACCATCACCATCTCGCGCCAGTCCTCCGGCCAGCCTCACTGTAGAACCTCCGACTCACCGAGATCATACCAACCCGACGATTGTCGTCAGCACGGGGATCCACCCTAACCTTAGCTCCGCCAACTTGAGCATTCGCAGCCGCGCCAGTGCCAGTGATAGGCTCTCCATCATCCAGACGCATTCACGCGAATCCCTGCACGCGCCAGTCGGTCATCAGACAGCACGATCTTTTCCCAGAGCCCCTCATCGCCAATTTGGACGTGGACCGTCTCCGTCTCCGTCGCCCTCAAGAGAGCGCCCGTCCAGGTCACCCTCCCCGACAGATCGCATTCCTCGAGTTCCTCGACTCGAAATCGACACCACGAACCTGCATCCTCCGACGCATGTCGAAGACAGAAAGAGTCCAATAAATACCCCTTCAGTTACTTCCCCCGCCCATGCGCCACTAAGCCCACCAAGTCTCCATGGAAATCGCAGCAGAAGGCAGTCATCGACGAGTGTGATCGTGGATGTAGAGAACCCATCAACAGACTCGCTTCCTCTCAGCCCTTCGATAAACCGGCCGCCGCTAACAGATGAGCCGTACACCATAGGCTCCCCAATTGACCAGTCATCTCCCATCACTGACGCCCCCGATACACGTGAAGGATCGACAAACAGTCCTACAGCCTCCTCCCCTTCTGCTAGTTCGAACTTCGCACTGCCGGCTGGTCGCTTCTTGCAATTGATAAACTCCGAACAAGTTCCAAGATACACAAAGGACGTCACGGTGCAAGTAGAATACATTATCTACGACTATCAAAGCGTTAAATCTTTCTCTTGGCAGGCCGCGCGAAAGAACATTCTATGAAATTCCACCTCTGGCAAGGACGTTCCTTCAGTATGTATGAGACTTGCACGGTTATCGATACCTAATGGAAACCGCTCCTCAGTGTCCCAGAGCAGACGAGTCACGAGCAAGGCTCTCTCAAGGAGGACTGTGCACCCTGGGTGCCAGCCACACATCCAGATGGTGCCCTCTACTTCTTCGATAAAGACAGGGTGCGTGCACCAGGTCCTTACAAACAATAATTGTGACCAACCTGCATTTGAAGAGGTTATTCACCGACACAGATATGCATGACCCCATATTAAGGGATGAAATGGATGATTTCTATCACTACCTACAAAGGATTCTGGGTCAAGAGGAAGTAGTCATTCCATCACAGGACTATGACTTGGCGCTCGACATTATGCCCTCAGAAGACGGGCGGATCCAGTGGTCTTATTACTACGCTTGCCACGAAACTCGATGCTTGTTCTGGCTGGACACGTACGAGGCGACTCACATGATATCTGAACTATTCGGTGTCACGTCGCCTGCTCATGTCAGTGCGTCGCAGATTTTGATCCCCAACACGCTCTCTGTTCCCACTAACCTGGTGCACAGGGCATCGATTAGAGGCTCTTTATTGGTACGTCGGCCATTAATTAAGTAGGCTAGACTTAATGCAAGTACTAATATTCTCCTCATAGGACCCACTGGTCTCTCTTTCCAGCCGTTTTCGATGGCCGCCGTCTCGTGCAGGCCGTCTACGATGAGCTCGTGGGGATCTTGTCGCATGGTTGCATGGGTGAATTTGTGTTATGGTGGTACTCTCGTCATAGGGCTCAACCACTGATTCCACAGATGTGATGACCTCAAAGTCTTCGACTCTGCCATATGATGCTGAGACAATGCAGCAAATGATCAGACTTGTCCGTAATGCCAAGGGTACGCTTAGGCACTTGCTGTGACAGTGACCAGTGTTTTTACTAACTTTGTGGCCCAGGGTCCGATACCGGTTTGGTGTACCACACTGCTGCAATTAGTGAGTCCAGTAACAATATTTGCCTTGTTCTTTTCTTAATTGAGACTTCAAGCTCGATTACTTTCCTTTTTTGGTAAATTCAGAATGATCACAGGTAATCTTCATTCACTGATGAGTGCATGTGTTAAGCACATTGGAGATTTCTATACTTCCATGGACAAAAGAGCGCCCGTTTAGAAAGGAACAAAACAGTCTATACCAGTCCAGGCCGAGAAAGAACGTCACTCATCACGTTTCTCTCCCCAGTGCTTTTCCTGGCACCAGAGGTTCATCTACGAGATTTGGAGAGATTGTGGACCGATGAGGTCATCATTGAGACAGTTTGGAAAAGTTTCATGACGAAACTGTTGGAGGAATGGGGAGAGCTGATTCTCTGGGTATGTCGTTGCGCTGCCACCAAAACTACATTTCTCAGGCTTCTCACTGTTGGCATCACAGTCGACCGTCATGCTTACAGCAAACGTTGGTTTCCTCGCCATACCCGGCGTTATCATCTCTAATATCAACAACCCTTTGACGAGTGCAAGCGAGCTTAAGATTTTCACGTCTGCCGCGCAGATCGCCAGTTGCATGTCGGTAGAGGCGAGCGCCGGAAGCATTGTGATCGGCATGCTGTTGGTTCGCCACAACCGCACTAAGCAAAAGGAAGACCCGGCAGGTGCTGTGAGTGAACAGTAACCTAAGTCTTCGTTCCTGACTGAATGCACGTCGGCAGTCGACTTACCTCTACCAGAATACTCACCGGATCTTCGGTCTTGAACCGATGGCTATTATCTTCAGTCTCCCGTGGGCGCTGCTGATGTGGGCGTAAGTCGTCTCCCATTTATTGGGACTTTTCTTCGAGCTCATCGATGAATCCCCCTCTCCTCGGACTGCGGGTGACAGGATGGTGATGTTTTCCATCGCTCTGCTACTGCTTTGCTTCAGTATCTCGAACGTGCCAACACGGATCTCGGTTGCTATAACATCGGTCATTGTAGCTGCCCTGATTGTGTGGTGCATCCACAGCGCTTGGGAATCCAGTGAAGAAAAGGGAGTGTGGCTCGACAGATTCCTACCATATATCAAGCATGTGCTGGACCGCGTCTACGGTGTGCGTAGCGACTTTATCGCACAGATTCTACGCCGAGAGGGTCCCTCTTCACTCCCATACGGCCATTCTCGTATCAGCTTGCCCCGGATCCCTGATCACGAGAGAGTGGACGTTCAAGTTGTTTCGGTCTAAGGCCCTTTATGCATTTATGACATGTACGTTGCGTCAACAAAATTTGTTCTTGTTGTTCCTGTACGACATCACGAGATCCCACTCACGAAATAGTTGCACGATACGTATTTATTTATCTGCTACCACGATACATGAAGGAATACCCTTAACAAACGACTCAATGTTGCTCCTAGCAGTAGCCGCCACGGCGGTATCTACCCCTAAGGCCAGGAGGCGGCCCGTTTGGCGCTGATGCAACCGGCGCCTCCTACGTCCTCCGAGTCGCCCGGGCCCAACGACTCGGAAGCATTTCATCTCCCTTTCCCTACCTGACGCGCTTGGCGAGCCGGCCTCGGTCTCGTTCCTAGGCAGTAGCATTGCTACAATTACTGGTTCGTCGTTGGTTTCAAAATATGCTGTCGTCCTTTGGTTAATGCGCCGTCGACATTGTTACTGAGCTTCTCTTCGACAACGAGGGCCTAAACAAGGCTACTTGTCTCTCGGTCGTTATCGCATGCGAGTCGACTCCTAAGATCACCCATCCCCTGTGCATGGGATCACTGCGCGAACAGCGATATCTTCTCCAATGTGCGCCAACTGTAGTAGAGACTTTGTAAACCTGAACCCAACGTCTGGCATCTGAGATCCTGAGGTTCCAGCCCAGTCCGAAATTATGGTACCTTGCATGATACGGACCAGTGGGCTACTGAACGTGGTGGAAAAAGAGCCTGCTCCACTCCTTAGCTGCATACGTTTCAGAGCTTAATCCATTCTTGCTGTGCCTCAGCGACATCACAGGGAGGTGAGAATGTAGTGCGTGAGTTGTGCTGGTCCGAAACCTCCACTGGCCGTGACGTCATAGTAGGACTGCGTTCACGTCCATTGTTGTCAAAAAAGGGGGGGAAAGCGTAGTATATGCATAGGAAAGCTGCCATATAGTGCTTGGAAAGGTAATTACCATTTGCACCAATACCATGGACATGGGGCCGCCATCCGGAAATAAGGACGCATTGTCAACAACTGTTTTGAGGGCTTCTTACGCGAGCCACTTTACGAGGACCAGTTGTTTTGCTGTGTGATTCCGGACAAGTAGCCGAACCAAGGAGAGCGATGTGAAGATATGAGGACCGAACATGAGGATAGAATAGTACAAGAGCTGACTCGCAGTTGGGCCACCTAGCCCAGGCAGTCCCGCGCACCACAGCTCTGCACCAACATTCATGTATCAAGTTAGCCAACCTAGCCCGAGCTCCTCCTAGTTCAGAAGGACCATGTGAACCTGACAGAGGGTGAAGCGTTTTCTCCGTAGACAGTGTCAAGGAGAGAGGCGGTTCATGGGGGTTCGACAGGGTAGATCAATATCATGAGCAAGTGTATGCCAGTCATGATTCCAGTTTTGGAGTGCCCACTAGGCGTCGGTCGACCTTGTCGACTGAAACCTTGCTTGTGGAAAAAATGGTGTTGTGTTTTTTAGGTGTGCTAAGGCCGTGATTGATTTATTAGGGATGCTGCAGTCCAGTTCTGAACCAAAGTTCGGACCCGAACTTTTTTGAACTGGACCTGAACTGAACCCTTTGCTTGCAGCCTACAGTTACGTAGTAGTTAGCCTTAAACCAATTGCTGGGAAACAGTCGATGGTGTGGTGTGTGCAGGGCTTGGGGTGTGAAGCAACGCTTGTAGTCATGCAGGCCTCTGCAGGGCGCGAGGGATCATACGGGGGTCCGCGGCGATCACGGACGCGTCTGTGTCGAAAGGCTAAGGCAGCACGCGAGTGCGGCAAGGTAGGGAATGGAAAGTATGGGCTACACGGAGCCCCACTGAGTCTGGTGGTTGCAAATGGTCATGCACACCCCGGCGTGGCGCGAAAGTTTGCAGAGGTGGCCGCTGGAGTCAGGGACGCGTCGCGCTTGAGTCGCTAAGGCCGCGTGCGGGTGCAGCATGCAGGGGAATGCGAGGGAGGGGCTTTACTGAGGTTGTAATTACATGGGCTATATACTAAGGAAAGTGAGCTAAGGAATGAGGGTACATTAGATAAACTGCTAAGAAAAACGCGAAGTGAGGTGTCTGGAATTAGTGGGAAGCACAGCGTGCACAGAGCGCGGGAAAGCGATGAAGCGCGGCGCTTAGAAAGGGTACAGAGTGCGGAATGTAGGAAAACGTGCACATGAGCGCGGGAGAGTGCGCCTAAGCGAGCGCAGAAGTGTCAGAAAGGCTACAAAGTGCGAAATGCGTGATTTCATCCGCCAGGAAGAGCATGGTCGTGTCAACGTGGAGACAACTGGGGTGGTGACCTCAAAGGGTAGTGTTGGCGGACAGCTAGGCACAATGCAGTAGTAGTCCTGGCTGCGGCCACAATCACGACATATGGTGGGTTCGCCAGGATGGCCGCACGGAGTGGAAATCATGAATATGATAGGGACTCATTCCAGACGCTTGAGGCGTCACTCGAAACCGCAAAACATTCTCCTACTGTATCGAGGCATCAACGAGTTAGGATTTAAGTACATACCAGTCACCACCTAAGTAGCAGAGACTACATATTTGCAGATGTTTACTACATATTTGGTCTTGTTTATACGCACGTGATAGCAGGCCCAGCGTCTGACCTTGTCAAGCACTGACAAGGTGATTACCGAAACATGGCCCCCAAGACGAAAAAGGTCAACCAAGCGCCAGAATGTAAGCTACTAACGTGACTGTATGGCGGTATCGATCCGAACTGTTCGCGACACGAGGTCCACGGGTGCAGAAAAATATATATTGACATAGCCGCTACCTCGGTCCTAATCTCTTCGCATGGCCACCCTGCTCAAGTTGTTTCTTGATTTTCTGCGGATTTTGCGTTCTACAAGGGGTTTCATTCGCCAGTCCTTCCAGCGTTGGACTTTGGTTCTTGCCTTCCTCGGTCGCAGGTTGGAGGTTTGGCGCCCGTGGAACGACGTAAAACGGGGTACGTTTCGGAAAGCCGAACAGACTGAACGATTGTTTCCTGGTACCAGGGGCCACTTACACTCGAAGGAATACGTGATCGCTGCAAGTTACGCACCCGGGCCAGCGTCGGCAAGTCACCGGAGCTTACAAGACGCGTCGAGTGCCACAACCACTAGCCAGACACCACCTGCGGCCCCTCCAGCCCCAATCAACCTTACAGTAGAACCTCTCCAAGATCGTGCCTACCTGGCATCCGTCTTTGACACGGGGACCCACTCTAACCGTAGCTCCGCCAACTTGAGCAGTCATAGCCGCGCCAGTGACGGGCTTCGATCACATTCGCGCGAGTCTTTGCATGCACCAGTCAGTCAGCAAACACGATTTTCAAGAGCCCCTCATCGCCAATTCGGACGTGGACCATCTCCATCGCCCTCAAGAGAGCGCCCATCCAGATCGCCCTCCCCGGCAGATCACGTTCATCAGCTCCCTCGTCTTGAAATCGATATCGCGAACCTACATCCTCAAGTGCTGCAGGTTGAAAGTAGCAACAGTCCAATAAATCTTCCTTCGGTTTCGCCCCCCGCACATGCGCGACTAAGCCCACCAAGTCACCATGAACCTCGCAGAAGGCTGTCTTCAACGAGTGTGGTCGTGGGAATAGTGAACCCATCAACAGATTCGCTCCCTCTCAGCCCTTCCCCAGACCGACTACCGCTGACAGAGGAGCCCTATACCATAGCCTCTTCAACTGGCAGTCCGTCTTCCATCTCCAGCGCCCTCGATCCACGCGAAGGATCGCCCCAACGTGACCCTACGGCATCTTCCTCTTCTGCTACATCAAACTTCGACCTACCTGAAGGTTGCGTCTTGCAGTTGATACACTCCGAACAAGTTCCTAGATACACAAAGGATGCCACGGTGCAAGTAGAGTATGTTATCATGACCACCAAACCATTAAGTCTTTTTTGCCAGGCCCCACGATCGAGCATACTATAAATTCCACCCCTGACAATAACATTTCCTCAGTATGTATGAGACTTACATGACGGTCGATATCTTATGGTGACCCCTCCCAGTTTCCCTGGGCCAGAGCAGATCGGCCTTGAGCAAGGCTCTCTCGGTGAAGACTGTGCACCCTGGGTGCCGGCCACGCATCCAGATGGCGCTCTCTACTTCTTTGATAAAGACAGGGTGCGTGCGTCAGGGCCCTTACAAATAATAAATTGTGACCACCCGGCAATTGAAGAGGTTGTTCACCGACACAGACATGCACGACCGTAAGTTAAGGGAGGAAATGGAAGGTTTCTATCACTACCTACAGAGGATTCTGGATCATGAAGAAGTAGCCATTCCGTCAAGGAACTATGACTTGACGCTCGACATTATGCCCTCAGAAGATGGGCAGAAAAACTGGTCTTATTACTTTGCGTGCCACGAAACCAGATGTTTGTTCTGGCTTGATCCATACGACGCAAACTACATGATATCTGAACTATTCGGTGTCAAATCGCTTGCCCATGTCAGTGCGTTGCAGATTTCGTTCTCAATATACTCCCTGCTCCCACTAACCTGGTGCACAGGGCATCGATTAGAAGATCTTTATTGGTGCGATCGCTATGCTAGGTTCGGTCTTAGTTGTATGCGTTAATAATCGCTCTCTAGGACCCACTGGTCTCTTTTTCCAGCCGTTTTCGAGGGTCGCCGTCTTGGACCCGCCGTCTATGATGAACTCGTGGGGATATTGTCGCATGGAAGCATGGGTGAATTTGGGTCCCCGCTATTCTCTCACCGTAAAGCTCAACGTTACAGATGCGATGACCTCAAAGTCTTCGACTCTGCCATACGATGCAGATACGATGCAGAAGATGATCAGACTTGTCCGTAATGCCGAGGGTACGCTGCCGGGACACTTATTGTGAAAGTAACAAGTGTTTTAACTTTGTAACTTAGGGTCCGATACCGGTTTGGTGTACCACACCGCTGCAATTAGTGAGTCACAGTAACGATGTTCGACATGTTCTTTTCCTGACGAGATCTGTTCCCAAGCTCGATTGCTTTCCTTTTTTGGTAAATCCAACGCGATCACAAGACTCAAGTAATCGCGCTTGACTTACATGTTTAGCACATTGGAGATTCCTATACTTTCACGGACAGAAATGCGCACGATTAGAAAGGGACAAGACGGTCTATGCTGGTGCAAACCGAGAAAGAACGTTACTCATCACGTTTCTCTCCCCAGTGCTTTTTCTGGCACCGGAGGTGCATCTACGAGAATTGGAGAAACTGTGGACCGATGAAGTCATCATTGAGGCGGTTTGGAAAAATTTCATGACCAGATTGTTAGAGGAATGGGGAGAACTAATTCTCTCGGTATGACATTGCACTGCCACCAAAACTAGATCCCTCAGGCTTCTCACTGTTAACATCCCAGTCGACCGTCATGCTTACAGCAAACGTTGGTTTCCTCGCCATACCCGGAGTCGTCATTTCTAATATCAACAACCCATTATCGAGTGCAAGCGAGCTTAATATTTTCACGTCCCCAGCGCAGATCGCGAGCTGCATGTCTGTAGAGGCGAGCGTCGGAAGCATTGTGATCGGCATGCTCCTGGTTCGTCACAACCGTACTAAGCAGAAGGAAGACCCGGCAGGCGCGGTGAGTGAACAGTCGCACCTAGGCCTTTGCGTCTGGCTAATTGTACTTCGGCAGTCGGAGTACCTCAACAAGAATACACACCGAATCTTTGGTCTTGAACCAATGGCTATTATATTCAGTCTCCCGTGGGCATTGTTGATGTGGGCGTAGGTCATCTGCCATATATCGAGACTTCTCAGAGCTCATTTACGAATACCCTCTCCTCGAACCGATGCCGACAGGATGGTGATGTTTTCAATCGCGCTGCTACTCTTTTGCTTCAGTATCTCGAATCTATCAACACGGATATTCGTTACTGTGACGTCGGTCATGGTGGCTGCCCTGATTGGGTGGTGTATACGAAGCGCTTGGGAATCCAGTGATGAAAGGGGGGCTTGGCTCAGCAGCCTGCTACCATCCACCACCCGTGCGCTAGACCACGTGCGCGCGACGTGCCACAGAGTTTTCGGATCTATCAACTTAACACTACGTCGGGAAAATCCCTCTTCACTCGCACTAGCTCCGATTCCTGATCAGGGAACGGAGATCGTTGCTGTCTGAGGGCCGTCATGCATATATGACATGTACGCTGCGTCATTTCTTGTTTTTGTTCATGTGCAAGTACAATCATGCTCCTACACGAGATCAAGGCATGCCATTCACGAATTACACCGTTCGAACGCAGCCCAAGTACAATTCGGCATATCATGCGACAACATCCCTACTTCTTACATAACGCCACGCACGGACTCCCTCACTACTTCTGGGACGTTGATTTGTCAGTAGACGTCCGGGGAAGAGGGCGACTCTTTCCAGAGCCTACAGACTGGGGGGCAGTTTTTTCTCGGGGTGGGTCTGGGAATGGGCCGAAATATTGTTTCCCAACCACAGGCTTGGACCCTTCCCCTCGTTCCACGAAGCGTTCCATCTCCCTTTTCAGACTTGATGGTTGAAAAGCCGAGTGTCAATGACGAGCCGTGGTGGAGTGGGTAGTAGAAGTACGCACGCTGCGGCAGTTGAGTCGGTCCCGTTATTAGGGACGTCGGCCTTATCATTGGCACCAGACTGAGCGATTCCGTCCTTGTTCGGTGAGCCCTTGGCATTGGCACTGACACCAGCACCAGTCCTGGAAATCAAGGGAGGTGCAGTCAGACGGGAGCGAGGGAAAGACAGTCTTGAGATGGATTAAACTGTGCTACTAACCGAATGAACCATTAAATCAGTGGATCGTCGCCAAGAAGATCGCTGAGTTAAAACCAGACCGGCCGTGATCTATGTGTATGGGGCCTACCTGGCGGGTCTATAAAAAAGAGTGTCTAAAATAAGCAAGAGATCATCCGTTGCAGAGCTAGTTTACCTACGGACGATCATCGTGATGAGCAACGGCTGCGGGCTGTTCCGTGATAGCATCACCTTTCCTGTCGGCGATCTGCTTGAGATAGCGCGTAGGGGGTACATCGTCAAAAGTCACTTACGGCCCTTTCTTTATGGACTCAGCTGTAGTAGATTGCATCGCGGAGCTATAGATCGGTCTTCGATCTTACTGGAGGGGTATGAATCAATACGGACAGTCATGGAGCTGGGACTTATGCCGGCGCTGGTGAGTTGAAGTCACACGGTATCGTGAGTAAAACTGAACTCTGGACCCCTGGTGTACGATAAGGGCGATATCGCCTGAAGAACGAATGAAGGTTTCCCACGCGTATTCCGAGGCAGTCACTGGGCCTGCTGACCATGTAGGAACAAAAAGGCATTAAAGCACACACGAGAGATGCGACAATACTAGCAACGGGAAGGGAGAACGGTGATGAGGGTATGGCACCCCATCGTTTTCCAGCCAATCGCGACTCGAACAACAACTCAAGAGCCCTCGTAATATATTCATGGTGAAAGTAAGGCCAAAAGTGATGGAATCGAAGCTGACATCTGATAAAACAAGCCGAGCGTAGACAATTGGATCGGGTCTAACGAGAGAATGAGCCAGGCGACGGACGGAAGGAGTGTGCAAAGCGACGTTCCAAGAGTCGAGCTGGTCTCGTGTATCGAAGAGACCGGGGCGGGGGGGATGGCAACACTAGCTCAAACTCACGACGCGCGCATTGCAGTGCTTTGAAGAACCACCAGGTTGAACGTTGAACGTTGATCTGCGGTGTCCCTATGCGCTTATTAGCAATCTACGCCACCCCTAGTCTCCTTACCACTTCAAGTAACCCCCTTCCTCATACGCCCCACCTCCTGCGTCCACATCAGCCTCACTGCGATATCCCTAGAGTGCGGTCTCCGGCACACTCATCAAGATGCCCCGGTGCACTGGCGTCTACGAGGGTCGCGTTGGGGACGCCCCTTGTGCGGCGGCGCCGTGAAAGAAGAGCGCGCCGATCCTGTATGCTTCGCTGCGGTGCGAAGAAGTACCAGTCGAATTATGCCTTAGAGCCGCGTCGCCGTCGTAGAATAGGTCGTAGGACTGCACGAGATCGGACTGGTCGAGGAACCACTACCCCGAGTCGCTTGGATCCCACTAACGGGCTATGTGACTTCGAAGTAATGGTAGTTTATACGTGCGCGGTTGGCGTGGGTGGGCTGCATGGTGGAACGACGAGCGAGTCGGAGGGAGAGCGATGAAAGTGTGGCATTCTTGGCCGTCTGGATTAGATGGAAATGATGCGTGATCTGCGTGCATCCGCTTGACTGTGTCGGGAGGAAGCGAACCATGAATGAATGAGGCCATGAGGCCTTGAGGTGTTGACTTGTGGAGAGAATTTGTAGCTGGAGTTCGAGAGAGGGGATGGAGAAGAGTTCAATGAGGCCATAGCACCTCTCAGTACTTTTCTTTCCAGTACCCTCTCAGCTTCACCACGTTTTTCGTCGTGCCACGGGCGACAAACCCCAAAACGCGTAACTTGCATGAAAACCTTCGACTAGGGGCCATTTGTTCGCAGACTTGAAAGGAGGCGCTGATCGCTCGGTTCGGCCCTGTACAGGTACAACACCACAACTCGATTCGCTTACATGGGTTGGGTTGATTTGGGGGCGACAAGACCGGCGTTGGAAAAATCATGTTCACCAACAACGGATATCCGCAAGATATAAATGCATACATAGTGATTATTACATACTCGCACCGGCCCTGGTACAGAGTTCGCACATTTAGCCACTCATGAGCTTGCCCGCAGCAGGCTTAGAAGGGGGCAGCCTTTCGAGAGAGAGGAAGCGGCGGAGGCCACGAGGCCCTGTAGTGTAGGTCAGGTCGTCATGTGCTGCGTGTGGACCCTATCAAACCAAAGAAAGGTAAGGTGCAGAACCCTAGGCACGCGGCGACACCAAGAGCCGGAAGCACCGCAGCATGAATTGGATAGATTACAAGAGATACAAGTACACACCTTTACGACTGGAGTGCTGCAGTGCTGCAGTAAGTTATTAGGTTGAGGAAGATAGGAGATTTGCGGCTTTTGCGGCTGTGTGTACAAAGGGCGTGATAGAAGATCAAAATAAATCGATCAAGTTCGATCAAGGCTTCCAACCGACCGAATTGTGTGGCTATGAGTACAATACAAGGATTGGTGCCGAGACTGCCGAGACTGTATAGACCTTATTCCCTCCTCGAACTCGAATTGTTATCTTAGTCGTGTGACAAAGTCACTTACCCTTTCCCCACCTCTCTGCCAGCCCGTGCCCTCCCTCCTCGAAATTTATCATGTCGATGACCTTTGTTGGTCGCCTGAGCGTCATGAAGAGCCCGGAGACATTGGTGACGCATATTGGTGACTCATAGCATCCTCGACACCGCCTTGGCGGGTGTTATTCACTTTTTCGAAGCACTCCATTCAGCACCGCCGCAGGGGATATAGATCCTTGTGAACGGTATATAAATTGCCAACGTTTATATAATCTTGCTCAGAAGTGTCCAACTCTTCACCGTTTTGACCTTGTCTCTCAATCTCATTGTCTACCGTTTACGACGTCTCTGGTCCCATGAACGCCAGCAAGTCCAACTTGTTCCCGATCCTCCCTTCCACCGTCAGAGACTCGAGGTATCGAGATATTGTGCGGTAAGCTAGAGATTCCTTCGTGCGCTCCCGACCGCTTCACCTTTTTTTCAGTGTGCGCGTCTCACCGACCATTATTCCGTTGGGAGCCAATCTTGCATCGGTGTGCGTCGATTTCCCCCATCGTCGTGGAGCCTTTGAAACTTATTGCCCCAAAGACCGTCCTACCAGTCCCAAGGATGGACCATATCCTCTCACCCAGAGGATGGGCGCTACGCCCATAGCAAGGTGCAAGCGGGAATCACAATTGTTACGGAGGCCCATATTGCCGAGCCCGGGGTTTCGGACCAGCTGAATGCCTGGCTGGCCATTATCTCCAATATGATCATCGAGGAAAATGTCCACCTTCCGGAGACTTCCCTTCTCTTCCTAGAACTCCACCAGGATTCAAGTACTTGCAACTATTACTTCGCGGATCACTGTCTTCGCACCATCTTTTGGTTGCACACCCTCGACACCACCACCGTCGGACTTCCACACTCCTATTCAAGTCGTCATCTCCGTATGTTTTAATATCAAATTTTACCTTGCCAAGTGAGCTAAAAGTTTGCGACCAGAATACTCTCTGGAGGAAAATTACTGGATTCATGTTGAGCTGTTCCCCGAGACCGCTTCTCCATACTCCGCGATTGCCTTGAACGAGCTTCAAGCCACCTTTTTACATGCCCGCGCAGGTGAGGCAGGAAATCGCTTATTTGCTCACGTACTTGGGAGTGACGGAGAGTACTAGACGCACTTACCTCGAAAGTTCCCACCTTTCCCTACACGGCTAGTCAGTGTGAAGATTTTATCGAACTTCTTCAGCGTAGTAAAGGCATGTTTTTTCACTTAGTTCATCTTCGGTGGCCTTCAGTTGATTGGTTCTTGGTAGATCATGCTTCTAACCCCTTTGTCGTCACTTATGTCGCTAGGTCATGGGCGACCGTCGGTGGGTTGTATGCAACTATGAACTGTGGTATCCCATATGACCCTTACTGCAGCAAACCATCGCTTCTTCGTCCGTTTCGGCGAAGATCACTGCCGACAGTCCTCTGATCAACCCATTTTGGAGACACCGGATGGTAAATTGGGCCTCGCCTTGGCAATCATATCAAAGATCCTTCTTTTCGGCATTCCTGATCACTATGAAGCGCGGTTCAAGAGCTTCTGGGTAGATCAATTCGCTGACACGTCCCGTTGGCTCGAGTACGTTTCTGAGACGGTTGAAGACTTGAAGCAGACAAGGTCATGGGTAAGCTGGATCGCAATGCAACTATGAGTGCATCATTGCTGACCTTTTCATCTAAGATCTTGGCACTTCTCAGGTGAGAAGGCTTTTCCCAGTCAAGAAGGCCCTGCTGAAGTTTTGTAATCTCCAGCGCGAGTATTCCTACAATGCAGATGACCCCTTTCTCCGGTTTGATCAAGGCCTCGTTGTTCATCTGTGCCTTTGACCTTGCCATAACATCGTTCCTCTTGCAACAACATCAGCAACTTCTTAGCACGAACACTTGCACTTCAGTGAGTATGGCGCCCTTCAGCTCAGCGTTTCCAGTTGACCCGAAGTTTGACAGGTTGCGTACCTGAAGGGCCGGAACACAAGCTATGGCTTCCAACCAATTGCGGTCGTTCATAGCCTTCCGCAGGCATTGTTCGTTTGGGCATTGCTTCTGTTCTCGATGCAGGGCTTTTGGATGGCGTTCGCCGATCTTTCCCCCACTTCACTCCTTTTGACGCTCGTTCTTGTAGCCACCATGCTGACCGTGACATGTCTGGTTATATGGTTGGTTGTTCGCCGGCTTCTGGAACCCATCGAAGACGCCATGTTACGGATAGGTATTCCTCCCTCGGATCCTGGAGCAGAGCAGAATGAGCGCCCCACCGCGGAAATGATGGTTTAGTTTAGACTCCGAGATTTTACCTCATCGCACTATGAAGAGATCCTCGTAATGTACTCGTATACCGTTTCTCGCTTTCGTTGTTTTTTTTTTATTTGAATCAATCTCGCTTGCGTATAGGTTTCAGGCCGTCCCAGCTTCGTGGGGAGAGGGCACTATGAGTGCGTTTGTGTCTCGTACTGCAGCACTGAACAAAGGACTATTAGTTAAAGAATTTTGTATGCATATGAGTGACTCAACCCTCTGCAGAAACGTTATTTTATTTCCCTTTAGCGCTGCGTCCAATCACACGACATCTAGAAGTTGGACGCGTTTCTCGGGGATGACATAGTAGATTCCCGCCTGTGCCCTGGTGTAGATGTTGCCTATCCATGGGACTGATATGATGGATTTATGGTTCTAAGCCATGAACGCAGAAAAACTGATGTGCGCTGTTATGGGATCGCCTGCGGATGGAACAGAGGTCAGCGAGACACGCACGCTAGAAAGTCGTGAGGTGGTCTCGAGAACCCGATGGCAGAAGGGGGTTCGTTGGAAAGAATCACGACATCAGGGATACGTAGCGGGAGGGTAAAGGACTGAAATTGGGATATATAAGCCGCTGCTGCCGAAGCTGTGTCTAAGGCGAAACACCGAAAGGCAATGTATGCACAGCGTACGATGCACAGCTACTGTATATGACATGTGATGCATGTGATGTTTCGCATGAATTGTGACATGTGGCAACTACTAGAGTACAGAGCGACACTTCGTGTTGGGAAAATGGGACAATAGAAGTGGCAGCCGGGTATGCAAAGAAGCATAAAAGGGGGAAAGGTGATCATGAGGGTTTACGGCGCTGTATTGTTGTCCAGCCATCATGATGGCACCAGTGGAGATCCTGGCCATGGCGCTTACTACAACGCTTCCAGGCAAATGGAAGCAGGGCTGGCCAGTTTCAGAGGCTCGGAAGAAGAAAAAAAGAGGTTGTACCACTCGCTCAACTTTGGGGCAGTACAAAGAGATGGGCGCTTACGTTACGATGCCTCCCGAGCACGCACCTGTACGGTTTTCCCACAAACGTGCTTTGAAGTGGGGCCTTTTGGGCGGAAGGGGCCCGGGGGAGCCCCGGAACCCGCTAGTTATTATTAGGTAGGTCAGTGTGTGGGACGTCAATCACGTCATCGTTATCGACGCACTACTCAGGAGACAATGTGCCCTATCAAAGCGGAGGATATATAAAAAAAGATGCTAGGCCAACGACGAGGGCAGAGGTGGACTTGAAGCCACTGTGGTGGTACAGTACTACTGGGCACATGCGCACGCCGACACTGACGATGGAACAACGGGGAAGGATAAAGGCATGGTACCTCAGTGAGATCGTTTTCTCAGATGGAGAAGCATCGGATAAGAAGCATCGGGTGGCTGAAAATCGAAGGGCACATGCGTTACATGCGTGAGTTGGCGCGGGCCGGGAACATGCCATTTCCGTAGGGTGATTCGAACCAATGCGTATGGACACTAGCTAGTTTATTTGAATATGAATTTTAACATACTTCTCAGCAGCATTCCACCTTTTCTTTTTTTATTTATTTACAAAACCATTTATACATTCCATCTTCTCCGCAACGCATTTATCAACTATTCTGGTATCATGGAGTGTTTCGGTACCGGAGGCCCTAGTAGTGACCTGGTGGGAGTCGCACCCAAGGTCGCACCGACCCTGGCAATGAATGACCTTGACACCTTACATCTTTTGCAACGACCAACTCATCCGAGCAGAAACGCGCAAACCAAGGGTCGGTACTGAGCCGGTGAGTTCGGATCTTGTTAAGGCACTGGTAACCAGCTCGAACCGCTTGGAATATCTCCACGATCTTGGTCGTTTGAAATATCATTTCCTAGTCTGACGAGTCGTCGCCAATCTGCCGTCCCACAGAGGTGAGAGTCTCTTCCTTTGACTCCCGTTACGAAGCTGCTTAAATATGCTCTGTCATGCTACTCTTCGATACTCATCCGCTCAGCTCATCCACCTTTGCACTTCTTCCAACTAGCCTGTCCTGATGGACGGTCCATGTTCCGTACTCGAAGCACCGCAGCTTTCTCAGACACACAAAGAGCCTGAGCGTCCCAGCCTCATGACCTCATGTGACAACTGGTGCGTTCTTGATCATGTGCCACGTTATGGAAAACTCCCAGATACGACCCACCACCCGAACAGTCGTCTCAAACAACTCAAATGCGTACAGGTCAAGTCCCAGCCCCGTTTCGGGGCCTGCGAACTCAGCAACACACCCTGTCAGTTTCGCGACTCGGAGCGCAACTGTGCCGAGCGAAACTGCACAGTCACTGGGAGCGCCGGTCTCAGCCCGGCGCGCAGCCGGTGTTCATCACCTTTGAGCGTCGAGCGCTCTGCTGTCAGCCCCACGCGGGGCAACTCCGGCCATGCTGATGTCATGGAGAGTTTCAGTACAAACAAGGCCAACTTGATCCCGGTCCTCCCTTCCACCCTCAAGGACTCCGGTTATCAAGGCGCCGTGCGGTAAGCTATAGACTCACTCGCCTTCCCACGGTTAATTTACGAGCACTCTTTTTCTAGTCTGCGTGTCTCTCCGACCATCGGACCATTGGAGGCCAATCTTCTATCGGCGTGCGTCGATTGTCCACGTTCGTTGCATAGGAATTTGAAACTAAATATCCTAAAGGCCACCGCACCAGTCCCAAGGATGGACCATATCCGCTCACCCGGAGGGGAAGCGCTACGCTCACACCAAGTCGCAGACAGGAATCACAGTTGTCACCGAGGCCAACACCGCCAGGCCTGGAGTTTCGGACCAGCTAAATGCCTGGCTTGTCGTGATCTGCGATACGATCAATGAGGAGCATGTCCACCTTCCGGATAGCTCCGACCTGTTCCTCGAAATTCATCAGGATTCCGGCACTTGTAACTATTACTTCGCAAATCATGGTCTTCGCATCGTCTTTTGGCTGCACACGCTTAACACAATCAGTGTTGGACTTCCACCCTCCTACTCGAGCAGCTGTCTCCGTATGTATCTCATACGTCTATTCGCGTTTCCAATTGAGTGAAATGTCTTTTGTCCAGAATACTCCCCGGAAGAAAATTACTGGATTCATGTCGAGCTGTTCCCCGGGACTGCGTCTCAATATTCTGCGAAGGCTCTGGATGAACTCCAGGTCGTTTTTTCACGTGCCCGCGCAGGTGAGATAGGAATCCTCTTGTCCGCCAATGTCTCCGGACCTGACACAGAGCATTTAGATGCACAGACCTCGGAAACACTTACTTTCCCGTACACGGTCAAAGAGTGTGATGAGTTTATCGACTTTCTTGAGTATAGTAAAGGTGTGTTTCGCTGAGTACACTACGTGACCTTCCGTTATCTGGTTGTTGGCAGGTCGTGCTTCCAGTCCTTACGTTGCGACTTGCGTTGCTAGGTTATGGGCGACAGTCGGTAGGTTGTATGCATCTACGAACTGTGGTACCCCTCAGGATCCTATTTTATGCAGCAAACCATCGCTTCTTTATCCATTCCAACGAGGGGCTCAAGCACTGCCAACTGTCCTCTACTCAATCTACCTTGGAAGTTCCAGATAGTAAATGGAGCCTCGTCTTGGGAATTATATCAAAGCTGCTCCTTTTCGGCATTCCTGATTACTATGAAGAACGGTTCAAGAACTTTTGGGTAGATCAACTCGTTGACGCACCCCGTTCAAGTTGGCACGAACACGCTTCTGAGACGATTGAAGATTTGAAGCAAACGATGTCTTGGGTAAGTTGATTCGCAGCTGTTAGGGAGCATCCTTTCTGACCTTGTTCTCCAAGATCTTGGCACTTCTCGGGTGAGAATGCCTTTCCCAATCCCGGAGGCCCTTAGCTAACACAATGTCATATAGTCTGCAGCGCGAGCATTCCTACGATGCAAATGACCTCTTCCTCTGGCTCAATCAAAGCATCGTTGTTTCTCTGTGCTTTTGACCTCGCCGTGACATTATTCCTCTTGCAACGACAGCAGAGGCTCCTTAGTACGAACATCCCAACTTCGGTGAGCATACAACGCCCTTCAACTCGGCATTTGCAGTTATGTAACTTGAAGTTTGACAGGTTGCATACCTAAAGCACTGGAACACAAGCTATGGTTTCCAGCCAATTGCGATCGTTCATAGCCTTCCGCGGGCATTTTTCGTCTGGGCATTGCTCCTTTTCTCGATGCAGGGCTTTTGGATGGTGTTTGCAGACCTTCCACTCACACCTCTCCTTTCTACTCTACTTCCTGTAGCCGCCGTACTTGTTGTGGTGGGTCTGGGTATATGGTTCATTGTTTACCCGTGTTCGGAACCCGTCAATGGCGCCATGTTACCGCCCACTATCCCCCCTTCGAATATTGCAGTAGAACAGAAAGAGCGCCCGACTGTGGAGTGTATGGTCTAGACTCGGAGATTTTACCCCGTCACACGGTGACGAGATTCCAGTTACATGCAGTTGTACTCGTGTATCGTTCTGGGCTTGCATGTATAGTATATCTGGACGCCAGGGCGTCCCATTGACAGTCCCCAGAACAAAGTAGTTTTTTCACTCGTCTGGTTGCCCCTCTCCTGTACTACTCCACGGACTATTACTTGAATGGGCCCTGATACAACACGACATTGACAATCCCCACAACACCACTTCAATTTTTTTTCGAGCCCATTTGAGTGCCTTGGGGTACATGGCCCTATGCAGCGTTTAATTGCTTCGCGTTTATCCTTCTACTTCCCGAAATATACCACTGCACATTGGCCATTAAAATACCTCCCCACAGTAACGCCGCTTCATTTCCCTCTGGCAACGCATCCGACTAGATGACGATTGGACCGGCCGGGGAACCAGCAAAAGAGCCACTGGGATCTACTAACGGTGACTTCGAAGTGACGGTAGTTGCGCACATGGTTGGGGGATGTTGGGAAGATGGGTTTAGTGTTGTCGAGAGTAAATTAGTTGGAGGGCTCAGGGTATGAACCCAAGGCGGCTCTGGGAGACGGAGGTTGGAAAAGGAGGGGAAGCTAGAGCTCGTGCCTCATCGTCAGACGGGGGCCAGGGCTGGGGCCGAGGAGGATGGGAACGGTCCACCGAGGCCGAGACTGGGGTCCCACAGGTACGATCTGGATGGCACGTGCGTCGAGAGTTATGCAGTTAACTTATGAGGCACGTGTGCAGGCAGCACCGACTCAGACGTTCCCTCTTCACCGTCGTTCTCTCCCACTCCTTCCAATCAACTGCCTCAACACAATCCCGGGTTCTCCTAGCTGAAAATCCTGGAAGTCGACCCAAGAGCCGACCGCTGTGATAATCTAGGACAGAAAAAGGCTGCGAGGTGGGACGTCAGTTTGTACCAGCTGGCAGCTAGCGTTGCCCATAACTTCGTGTGCACTTGCACCCTCTACGAATACAATACTGACACAGTCAGCCCTGACGGTGCGATCACCATTTCGGTATTGACTGTCTCTAAATATTGGTTACTAGGTGGTTGATACGTTTCCCTGTTGAAGCGTTGGTTAGTTCTTTATATGTTTCTCGCGTCCAGAGATGCGACCAAGGTCATCTGAGTCTAAGTGGAGGTGCGGAAATACGACGACGACTGTGTTAAGTGCGTGCGACCAGAAGACGGCACGGAGATTATGACCCGCAAAGTAATTGTAGTTGCAAGTGCCCAAATCCCGACGGATCTCGAGGAAGAAATGAGAGGTCTCTAGAAGGTGGACATGTGTCCTGGTGACGATATCACGGATTATGGCCAGTCAGGCACTTAGCTGTTGGTTCAAAACCCCAAGCCCGGCAATGTGAGTTTTCTATTGCCGCCTGCGCCTTGGTGAGAGAAAATATTGTCCGTCCTTGGGGCTAGTGTGACGACCTCCGAGATAATTGATTGCAATGGTTCTCCGCAACAAATACAGGAAGCTGACGCACGCTGACACGAGAGAACGGAACAAAGGTTAGGGGGACACAGCTAGAAAGGAAGCCGGGAGAACCTCTAGCCTGCACGGCGCATCTATATCTCGAGTCCCTGATGGTGGAAGATAGGTGGCAACAACAGCCGAATAGCGACAGCGGCAGTGGAAGACCGTCTGTGACTGCCGAAGGGAAAGTGAGATGACGCCGAGGGTTGTCCCTCCAGGAGGACAAGGAGGCGGTCTGGGTTTAGGGAATAGAATTCGTGGGCTCACCGGGGGGTCGCACTGTTGGCCGCCTGCCATGCGTCAAGGAAGGGAGAGTGGGAAGGCGTAGCGGGCATGAGGGTCGCCCCTTTGCGGGCGATGGCGAGGAAGCGGGAGGAGCGCCAAGGGTGCGAGAAGGCCGGGGGGAGGGTGCAGAGTGGGTTGGGAGGGGAGATGAGGCAAATGGCACTGAGGAGGCGGGAGGAAGATGGTACGGGTGAGGTGAGGACATGAGGGGCGGTGGGAGTCACTCCTCACACGCGAGGGAGAGAAGGGGACAAGAGAGGGAGGTGGGATGGCGACGGCGACGGCGACGGCCGCGACAGCGAGGGTGTGGCGGGCGGCGCGTGCAGCGGGAGTGCAGGACGAGGAGACCGCCAGGGACGAAGGCGGTTAAAGGTTGGGCAGAGAGCTGGATTGGTAGGGTGAGTAGGCAGAGGGCGGAGGAAGCAGGGTGAAAGCAGGGGGTTGGCAGACTCGGAGTGGACGGAACGCGGGCAAAGTGCGTAGACGCCCGGCCCATGGCTAAAAACTGGAATGGTCATTACACCACTTTCTCCTCTGGGTGGCGGTGCTGGTCATCGATGAACAGAGTACTGGGCGTTGAGCGACCGAGGGGACGACAAGAAGGGGAGGACTGCGACACTTTGGGATGAAGAAGGTCTACCGTGGGTTTCTTATTGTCCTAGCAGACCTGGACCGCTTGCTAGGCACACACGCAGATCGTAGGTCAGGGGCTCTCCACGTTTGAAGGACACACTCACGCAAATGCTCGTCCATGTGGGAGTTACGTATCTGTGAATTGTGATGCTGATGCAGGTTGTGCTGCAGTTGAGCCAACAAAAACAACCATGACTGCATCTGCTTCGCGTCGTTAAACCACTGGCAACAAAGAATCTTTCCCTGGGTTAAGGTATTGTCCCAGGGTTGACAGATGACCACCGTGAATAAAAGGACGAACTCGCATGTCTCGGATGTAGGGTTGTTGTCGAAGTGACAAACGCTTTCGGTCAAACCCTCAACATGATCAACACGTTGCTGCATCGTGGGTTCATTCACGGCGTGCGGAAACATCATTTCCAGGGCCTTTTGCAGACATGCCTGTAGCAAGAAGTTCCCACCCCTTGTCCCACCCGCATTGAAATAGCGGCTCAGAGAGTCGGGCGTGGTGCCCCCTGCCGACTGGTTTAGAAGAGGAGCCTTTGAACTTTGATCAAGGAGCGACGTGTCGGCCCGTGAGCGCATGATGCACTGAAAAAAGGAGGTGCCAGTCATGAATATCGATGAATCTTGTGAAGAATGGTTGACTGATTTGGATCGAAGAAAAGATCTTGGTGATCGGTGATCGATGATCGAGTGATCGAGTGATCAGCCGAACGAAGTCTTGGAACGAAGTCGTCTCCGTGCGCCCGCGCCCATGATGCCCAGCTATCGGCATAAATAACTGGACAGCAATTGCAGAGCATCCCAGTGCTATTCGTCTATTATGGAACAGCCTCGGCGAGTACAGCATAAAGGCCAAGAGAGAGGCTGTGTATTTTTTACCTGAGATACAGTATATACAGTACCCGCTTGAGATACATCCGGCTCCCAGTTCTCCACTTGGTTCCCCACCAGTCCTGAATACCATCTTTCTCGCGACACGTCTGTCTCAAACGGTATTTCTAGTATGAAGGATTTCAACGCCGACGAGTCCAACTTATTCCCGATCCTCCCTTCGACCATCAGAGACTCGAGATGTCAAGCTGCTACGCGGTAAGCTAAAGGTTTTCTCACGCTACCGATCACCTCGTGACCTTCCTTTTTTTTTTAGCGTGCGTGGCTCGTCGACAATTGTCCCATTGGGTGCCAATCTTGTATCAGTGTGCGTCATGTATCGATTTCCGCGTTCACACGATAGAACTTTCGGGGTTGACCCTCCCGAAGGCCATCCTACCAGTTCCAAGGATGGACGATATCCGCTCACCCAGAGGGGAATCCTTACGCTCACATCAAAGTGTCGGCAGGAATCACGATGGTCACGGAGGCCCACATTGCCGAGCCTGGGGTTGCGGATCAGCTGAATGCCTGGCTATCCCTCATCTGCAATACGCTCACCGAGAAACACGTTCACCTTCCGGAGACCTCGCACTTGTTCCTCGAAATTCATAAGCATTCAGGTTCTTGCAACTATTACTTCGCGGATCATAACCTTCGCACTGTCTTCTGGTTGCACACACTTCACACAGTCGGCGTCCGGCCTCAACGCTCCTTTACAAATAGCCATCTCCGTATGTTTCATACATCCACCTGCCTTGTTAAGTGAGCTAAAGGTCCAGGCGCAGAATATGCTCTGGAAGAAAATTATTGGATTCATATCGG
This sequence comes from Lactarius hengduanensis, assembly GCA_021525025.1. Classification (NCBI taxonomy): domain Eukaryota; kingdom Fungi; phylum Basidiomycota; class Agaricomycetes; order Russulales; family Russulaceae; genus Lactarius; species Lactarius hengduanensis. The sequence goes on from JAKELI010000133.1 coordinate 26,494, forward strand.
ACTGTTCCCAGATGCTGTATCCAAATATTCTGTTCGGGCTCTGAATGATCTTAAAGTCGTGTTCTTGCATGCCCGCGTAGGTGAGGCAGGAAATCTTGTTTGTCGCACACCCAGCGTGACAGTCAGCATCTAGATGCGGACACTCCTACTTTTCCCTACACTACTAAGCAGAGGGAAGAGATTATTGATCTTCTTGAGCACAACGAAAGTAAGATTCGCTTAGTTGAATTTGCACGGTCTTCAGTTAACTGGTTCACGGCAGATCGTACTCACAGCTCTTACATCACTACATATGTCGCGGGGTTATGGACGACTGTTGGTAAGTTTTACGCATCTGCAATACTGTCGGTCCTCTTATGAGCCCTCTTATCGCAGCAAGCCATCGCTTAACCCATTTCGGTGAAGATCACTGTCGACTCTCCTTTGGTCAATCTACTTTGGAGATTCAAGATAGCAAATGGGGCGTCCTCTTGGCGATCATATCGAACACGCTTCTTTTTGGATTTCCTGATGGGTACCAGGCGCGGTTCAAAAGCCTTTGGGTAGATCAACTCGTTAACACGTCCCGTTGGCGCGAGCATACTTCTGAGACGGTTGAAGATTTGAAGCAGACGGTGTCATCGGTAAGCTGAATCGCTTTTGCCGTGGAATCTTTACTGACCTCTTTCTCCAAGATGTTGGCACTTATCATGTGAGAAAACTTTCCCCTACCCGGGAAAGACCCAGTTAATATTTTATTCTATGCAGTGTGAACGTTCATATGATGCCCCTGTCTTCCTTCCCCGCCTTTTCTAGTTCTTCGCTGTTACTCTGCATACTCGGCGTAGTCACGGCATTGTTCCTCATGCAAGAACAGCGGAGACTTCTCAGTGCAAACGCCATCACCGCAGTGAGCATAGCGACGCCCCTTTAAGCTGGAATTTGCAGTTAACTTTTAACAGGCCGTGCGTTTGGACAACCCGAACACAAGTTATCTGAGCCATGGTCATTTTCGACCGATTGCGATCGTTCATAGTCTGCCACAGGCAATGTTCACCTGGGCGTTATTCCTGTTTGCAATGCAGGGCTTTTGGATGATCTTCGCCAGTCTCCCCCTTCCGATTCTCCTTGCCACATTCCTTTCCGTAGCAACCGCGTTGGTCGTTCCATGTGGGGGAATATGGAAGGCCCTTCACCCACGCCCAAAAACCTTTCAGGACCCCACACAACCGGTTCCTATACCCTCTCTGATACCTGCAGTAGACCAGATCGAAAATTTCACAGCAAACGCTAATATTTAGACTCGGAGACGCCACATTTTTGCGCATGATATTCTTTTCTCACGACACATTCGTATGTTCAATAGGTACACTTGCTTGTACGGGCCACACATTCTTAGAGATATCAAAGGACATCGGCTCTTGGACGCTGTTTCCATTACAGTAAACCACCTCAGCCGTATGCAAGGGGAAGTCATCGCATATTTTTTTTCGCCTGGCGTGTGTACATGTTCACTATATTACAGTATACCGCGCCATCTGGCGACTGTTCCTTGATACGTTTACTTGTCACGAAGTGACTTAACGCATAGAATAGTAAACACCGCTTCTTCCCTGAGGCTCTGCAGGTGCCCGGCGGCATACTCGGCTGTTAGAGTGTGACAACACTAGTACTAGTGGTAGGCTGTGCTTTACGTACGCGAAAGACAGAATGGCAACTCACGCACCTTACTTTTGTCTCGGCAACGACCGGTTGTATTAGATACTGACCCATGAATACAAATGGTTCTGAAAAAAAAAAGAATGGCGATATTGACGGTATCGGACCCCCGTACGATTAAGCTCGTACATCTTGCAAAACATAGCCGTCAGCACAACCACACCTCGTACAGCCACATACTGAGTGATGGTGTCTTGAGAAGGTAACAACGCACTAGAAGTCCAACAACAACTCGCGCAGTGACGCCAACGGTCAGGTCAAATCTCTCACAACCTCGATAGCCCTGAGCTTAAGGAGACTCGTCGGAAGGTCGATTTTGTGTGGCGGAGCCAGGCCAAGGAGCTGTAACGGACTAACTAGGAGGACCGCCGACATCAAATAGCCGTGGTCCTTAGGATAAGCTATACGTGCTCGTTGAGTGCCAGTGTGTCGTCATCCATGTCGTTATCTTGCATAAGTACACAGTCGCCAGAACTAGTTTGATGTCAGATATTCTGACTGCAATGCCTGTAAAGCTACGTTCGAAACCCTGTTACAAGTGGGGTAAAGCAAGCCAATTTACCATAACCCCATTTTATACGACTTCCACTCCAATTGATCATCTCTCGATACATATGAAACGTCGTGGTCCGCCTCTGTATCCTGTATTCGGTAGTAGTGTCATGACATCGCTGATAAAAATGATTACACCCCCAGAAGAGAAGAATGGCCCGGACCTCTGTAAAATGGAGCCCCCAGTAAATCCAATGATGGTTGTTACCTCGAGTACGTCATCTTCGACGAGACACTAACTGGAGAAAACGTCATGCGTGTCCTATCAAGTGCACTCGAACCAATGTTTCAAAGTGGAAGTTGATGAATCAGCTTACAAGAAAGGGGTTAAGGCGAGGGTGCTCGTAACCTGCTGTGCATTTAAATCGCCCCGAATACGTTATCGGCGCCATCAGATTTTGCAGTATTATCGCTTCTTGTGCTTCTTGTCGCCACAGGTCTACGCCCCAGCTTGATACGCGATGCCCGTCCTTCACACGAGGACGCGACGGAGGGATGTCCTTTTTGATGTAGTCATACGACCACTGGCCACTTTGTACGGAAGGTCCCGAAACTCCCTTGTCACAGGATTGAAAGGGGGGTTGGTTACGCGGCCGCAATCGTAGGCTGGGCATGGGGGAATGTCAAGTCAAGCGAAATTCAGTTAGGTCTGACACTGCAGGCTCCCACATACTTGTGTCTCGAGTCGTATCCTTACAAGGCCCAGGATCCCCATTCATTCAACCACCAAAAGGTGCGCTCTATGAAAATTTGAAGCGGATGCCACAGCCAGACCCAGACATATACGGACGATCCAGAACAACATATAACTGGACTATAACTGGACATTCGGGCTGCAGGCCGATTGCGTTATTTCCCGGGGAGATGGTGTGTCTGCCAGTTACGAGCGCGTTTGAGCAGCAGGGGGGTGGCGTAGGTGACAGTCCTATTATAATGCAGATGAGGACGCAATAGGTCCAGCTATCGTTGCACTCGAAACTATCACTGTACGGACATAGTAAGAAGGGAAGATGACATACTGGGAACCAAGCCTATGGTCCATACTTTCGGTGGTCTTGGTGAGAAATGTTGGGTGCTATGAGGATATGAGGCCAAAACTTGGGCCAAAAGGCCTTAAGGTCTCATCACTTTCAAGGATGGATGCCATGATGTCGCGACAGTCGCTGTGATTAGACCGACTTCTAAGGTTAGTCAGAGACTCAGGGAGACACTGACTGACAGCCGGGGAGCCTGAGACGAGCAAACACGAGGATCCTGTTCGTGCCAGTGTTGTCTTTCCAGCCACCAGCGAGGACTCGGTCACGTTTCTCCGATTTGAAGAGATACCTTGTCAGAGGGATCGCCAAGGAGGGACCAAGAGCATACAGAGATAAAGAGTAGTCCGAGCCTGAGGTGAGTCATTGAGGCGGCGGCCGTTAGGCCGCGTTAGGGCTTGCGTTATGTGAAAAATCAGTATTCCCGGTGCATATGACATAAAACCCCTACATGCCGGCATTGACACGAGTTAACGTTGATTTGATAAGGGAGAAGCTGGATGGAATGGAACGGATCACGATACAATCGCACTGTACTGCATTTGGGTGTCGTCCTTACACTGGCAGTACCGATTGGTCGGCTCCTTGGTGCTGCGAATTACGCAGCAGAATTGCCAAGAGAATTGCCTTTCCCACCTCTTTATTGCATTGGCAGTCTCCAGGGCACTAGCCGACGCATTTTTGCTTGGAAAAGATTTGAGGTGACCGAAACACTGGGAAGGCGTAGGGTGAATAAGCAGAGGCGTTACGGTGATTAACAGTAATTTCCGCCAATTTTCCAGTACGAACTTGGCATCAGACCATGCGTCACGCTCAGACTCAGAGATGCTAACAGATGCTAATGTTTTCGCGTCAAGACAATACTCTACTCTTATTCAAGTTATGCGTTCTCTGTATAGTACTATACTTGTCTGTGTGCTTACCCAACGAAGACAGCGGTTGGAGACTAGATATTACAGTACCCCAGCAAACGACCTGCATATACTACATCACATTCCCACGGCCACAGCGGCCAGAGCTGGTGGTTGTGCAAATCATCGGGTCTTGAGGTAGTGTCTGAAAATCGGAGAAGCCAATTCGATTTATTTTTTTCTTGTTGACGTGTATTCGCTGACTCCCCGAGTCCCCGGGGGCCAGCGGGTATGGTTAACAAATGTACCTCATTCGAAGCATGGGAGAGATGATTGTCGTCGCCTCTGCGACAAGATTCATAAGCGCCACACGCACTACTGTATAAGTGCACCCGGACCAGCGTTGGCCGAAATTGGTAGCTGTCATTGACCTGGGACACAATGAGGGAGGTAATGCGGACGTGGGTTGTAATAATTCGCTGTGCACTGAATTCTATATTGGCCGCGGCGGTCTCGGCTCCACTTTTTTTTCTCGTTCGGGAGGTTGTCTTCGCCACCAATCGACTACGTTCAGCGCTCGGCTTTGAGTCTTCTGGTGATACGTCTAATAGGTAACGGCGATCCTTACGGTGATCTCCGTTGCGTCCTAAAAGGAGGATGAGTGAATATACTGTGATGCGGTATTACCCCTGCATGTTGCCGCTCAAATGCAAAGAATATCCCGGAACGTTCGACGGACCGAAAGTGTGGTCAGCCACGCGATAGAAGCCTGGCCGGCGCAGGGGAGTGTCAAGCTGACCAGACCAGATTAGTTCCAAAGGTTCCCAGGCTAACTGTGTCGAATACTCACCGTTTTATTCGGTTTGGGTAAAGAAAGGCCAGACCCTGTGGTTTCAAAAAAAAAAAAAGGCCAGACCCTGGCCCACATACAGATAACACAGATAGCTGAATACTCGGGCTCCCGAACACTATTGCCATTGGCGTAGTAAGTAGAGTACATGCCAAACTGTGCATAGGGCTCAGGACCTGACTCACATGACTGATGTATTAGCAAGGACATTGGCTAGTCCTGTGCCCAAACGTGCAAACTGAGAAATAAATCAGAAAGTCGCTGTAAAAAAATTGCCAAAACCTGGGTCCGCGAGTCATGACCTGTAGCTTACAATGACGAGCGCATGACAACCACTAAGGACAGACAGGTCTCTTAAGCTTCCTAGTCAGGGAGACGAAGAATGACAGAGACCAACAAGCACGGGGCCCCATCCGCGCTGTTTTTCCATTCATGAGAATTACCACATGTGTTCTCCGATCAAAGAAGATACGCCCACTACATCCGACACATAAAGTCTTAAGTGGCCAAATCTTGACGGACTTCGAGGAATAAATGGGAGGTCTCTAGAAGGTGGACGTGTGTTCCAATGATGACGAGATTATTGCAAGCCGAAAAGTAGCTGCTTCGAAGCCCCAAGCTCGGCGATCATCCACAACAACTAGTACGATTCTCGCCTACACCCTGGTGTGAGAAATATTATCCACCCTTGGGACTGGTGTGATGGCCTTTGAGATAATTGGTTCCAATGGTTCCAAGGCCCGCCGGTACGAGACCGGCTTGGAATGGAACAAGGTCGTGGAGACAAAGCTAGAAAAAAATAGGATGTCGTGAGAAGGTCGGGAGCGCACAAGAGAGAATCTAGCTTCATCCACGGTGGCTCGATATTCCCAGTTCCTGATGGTGGAATAGGCAACAGCGACAGCGGGGGTGGGAGGCCGACTGTGACGGCCGGAGGGAATGGGAAATGGCGTCGAGGGTTGCCGCTTGTAACAGAAAGGAAAGGAGAGCGCGAAGGCGTGACGGGTGCGGACAAAGAAAGAGCGTCGCTCTTCACAGGTGATAGCGAGTAAACTGGAGGGGCACCGAGGGGGAGAAGACGATGACGCAGACAAGGAAGGCAGCTCGGGAGAGGGCACAGAGGGCATTGACAAAGCAGGAGGGACATGGGACGGGTGCAGAGGGCACGGGGGAGACGGGGGCGTGAGGGAACGGGCACGGGTAGTGAGGGTCGCCCCGCATACGCGATGAAGCGGAGAGGGCAGGAGAGTGAAGGTGGGATGACGACAACGATGGCCGCGATCGCAAGGAGGTGGCGGCGGCGCATGCAGTGGGAATGTAGGACGAGGAGACGGAACCAAGGCAGGGAGACGGTGGGGGGAGGAGACAGCCGGGTGGGCAAGGAGGCGGCGGGTGGAGCGACCATATGACGGGCAGTGGGCTGGCAGAGTTGGCGAAATGCGGCCGGGCGAGGAGACTCCTGCAAGGAGAGAGCGACGGAGGCGTGAGTGTCCCCTCGCATGAAATGGCAAGGAGTGAGAGTGGTGCCAAGAGGGGGGGGAGGAAGAGGTGGATGTTCTGAGGGAGTGTGAGGGGCGGCGAGAGGAAAGAAGGAGAAGGCGTGAGGGAAGGGAGAGGGGTAGGGCGTGATGGAGAGGGCTCGAACGAAGAATCGATTGGGGGGGAAGGGATGGCAGGCGGTGGTGACGAGTGAGACAGACGGCAGGGGAGGGCACCGCATCCCACGACGGAGCCGTGAGAAGCGGCAGAAGGCGGGAAGTGATCTCCACCTCCGCTTCTGGTGCACTCTTGACAGTCCTGGCACGCTGCGAGTCGACGACAGGTCCTCATGGAATCCAGCTTTCCAGTCAGAGGACACGTCGGCAGGAATGGAGTCCAAGAGGCCATTCACACCGGGCCAGCGCAGATGATCGGAACGTGGTAGTAAGGGCCAGTACTACTATCCCCTGATCGCGCCGCTGGACCATTAGGCAGCGCGGCGTCTCGTGTGAGAGAAAAGGAAATCACAGGGGGAACGGCCCGGGCTTGTGCGATATGGCGAGGGTGGTGCCAGTGTAGAAGTGTCGCTGCTTGCGCCACTGGGGAAGGGGAAGGTGCATCATGGTTCGTGCAACATGACCGGGGAGGAGGGGTTTCGCACGCGAGGGTCAGGGAAAGGAGAGGAGCGATCGAGTAGATGGAGATAAAAAGGAATGGCGACGACGATGAGGCCGCGGGGGGCATGGGCAGCATGCGTGGGGTGCGAGGAGGCGGCGCAGATGAAGGAGACAGCGGCTCGTAAAGAAAGGTCTGGAACGCTGGGTAGGTAGCAGGAAGACGGTGGGATGGGGGAGGGAAAGCTCCCTCACAGACGGCGAAAAGAGCGCAGGAACGGGAGGTGTGCACGCAGGGCCAGCAGACGGCGCCAGGGCAAGTTTTCTCACACGTTACGTCTTCAAATGCATGTGGGAAGACTGCGGTGATTGGCGAGGGGAGCCCCTAGCATGCGACGGTGAGAAAGGGGTGTGTATGGCAGGCAGATGGCGGGTACGGCGAGGCGCGAGTACTAGTAGGGGGGTAGAGCGAACCGAATGTGAGCAGGGCTAGGAGACCCCGACATGGGGGAAGAGGGCAGGCAAGGCGGCGGCACGAAAAATCGGACGGCAGGAGTGGGATGGGAAAGGCGACGATGCTTGCCTCTCACACGCGACGGCGGGGGAGGCCGGGAAGAGGGTCACGGTGGGGATGACTGGGAGACAACGGCGGGAGAGGAGGAAGGAAACAGTGGCGGGGCAGGGAGGTCTTCGAAGCAAAAAAATTGCCAATATCGCGCTTCCTGGAGCTGGCTGAACGGGTTTCCTTATCACTTCGAGCAAAGTCCCCCTCCTCATTTACTCCAACTTCTGCATCCACACCGACCTCAATATAGTACTCCCAGCGTGCGGTCTCCGGCGCATCGTGATGCTCTGGCACATGTGCTGGGGCGTCATCAGATCGAACCGGAATGAGGTTGGGCGGCGTGGCGGCACTGGCAACGGCGGAGAAATTTCCGGCGGAGCTGGGGTCGGCGAGGATCACGTCGGGAGGCCCGTATGCGGCGCATAGCAGAGGCCGTCCAAGAAGAGCCCGCCGATCCTGTATTCCTCACCGAGGTGGCGATGAAAATGTATTTGTCACGTCCACCGGAGGCGGCGTACAACCCGAGACCGTACATGCCGTCGTCGTAGAAGTAGGACTGCGTGAAGTCGGACTGGACCAAACCTTCACGCAAGCTGCTTGGATGATTATGGGCTCTGTGACCCCGAAGTAACGGAAGCTTTCTTGGCCGTCTGGGTCGGGGTGCTAGTGGAAGTGATGCGTGATCTGCGGGAATTTTCTTGACCGCGGCGGGAGGAAGCGAGCCATGGATGACCGAGGTGTTGAAATCGGAGTCCGGGGACAGGGAAGACTTCCAATGGCACCTTCCAGGACTTTTCTTTCAGAACCCGCGTGGGTATTCTTCACTTCACCACGAGATCAGAAATGATCTGGGGAGGTGACAAATAGATAAGGTGTTAAATTGAGCATTACCCCATTTTTGTCGTGGCCAAATCCCAAAAGGCGTAACTTGCACAGAAAATTTTGAATACCGTGGCCAAGCGAGCTAATGAGAACTCACAAGGCGAATGGAGGCATAGTGGGTCTTACCCTCAGAGCCCTGGGTGCCTCATGCAGAAGGATCATCCGGGGTGAGGGGTAACATGGTGACATAAGGATACTAATACTCTGTTCGTTTGTGTGGAATAGCCGACTGGCGTTTGGGAGATCGTCGTTCTCATGGGAAACTAAGTTAGAGGCTAGCGCGGGCTTAGAAGGGGGGTAGTATTTCGAGGGGAAAGCAGTGGCGGTCTCGAAACCCGGTAGATTGACAGGCCATGTGTACGTAGGAACACGTTGACGTACACATCAGTCCTGGGCTGAGTCCGACACCACTGGGTGGAAGGTCAAGACCCCGCTAAGGCGCCGGCGAAGAGGATCCAAAATCGACCCCCCGCGTCGATGACTATCAAGCCCCAGGGGATACCCTCTCTTAAGAGGGCAGGGTCGTTTTTCCCCCCCCCACACACAGACGATCGTCAGGTTCATGTTTCCGCTTTCGTCGTGCCAAGACAGGAAGGTGACTTTGAAGTTTAAACTTCCCTATCATCTTCCCTGTAGGCGCCTTCAGCAACAAGAACTGCAACAAGAAACGAAAGGATGGCAAGACTCTTAGCCCGCCTCCGCTGTGCTGCACTTTGCCTGAAGGACGTGTAGAAGCGCTGGCAAAACACGGTGTCGGCATTGGCGATAGCCCTCTTACGGGACTTCGTCTAATCCACACGATGTCTTCCCTGTAAGGGACGGCCTAATACCGATATTGCTGACTAATTACATTACAGTCGTTTTTAGTCCCAAAATAGGTGGGATTTCGGGAACTCCCATCGGTTGAAATGCCGATGCCTACACTGCCAAACGTCCCGGACCCCTGTTTGAGGGTTCGGTCGGCCAGGGTCCGTGTGGCCCTAGTTCAGCCTTATTCGCGTGCTGGTCGAGTTAAGCGGTGGCAAAAAAACTTAAGCGGTGGCAAAAAAAAAAAAAAACCCTGAAATAAGGCTGAACTGGGGCCACACGGACCCTGGCCGACCGAACCCCCAAACAGGGGTCCGGGACGTTTGGCAGTGTACTTGGTAGTCCAATTTATTTTGAAATTACTGTAAAAATAACACCAGGGAATGACCAAAAACAGCTCATCGTCATTCTCCGCTCACCGGTGGACTCGGGTGGAGTAGAACCAGACGCACTCAAATATCATTTAGGAAAGCTTTTACTGTTTTAAAATATGTGTCATGATGCATGTCATGTTCCAGCCGGGGTCCCTCCGCACATCCCAGTCGACTCATTGCTGGTTGGTGTACTATAGCCGACCGCAGATAAATACTTCGCTTCGACATGCCTAATCTCCAGTTCCCCGCCACTCCTGAACTTGCGGCATGTCGACTTTTAACAGCATTTCTGATCCCGACGAGTCCAACTTGTTCCCGGTCCTCCCTTCCGCCATCAGGGACTCAAGGAATATAGAAACCATGCGGTAGGTTAAAGATCTCTGATTGATCCTGACTCCTCCCGACCTTTTTTTTCAGTGTGCGTATCTCCCGGACCATTGTCCCTTGGCAGCGATCTGCCACTGCCAGTGGAGCCAGTGTCGCATCGGTGTATGCCTATTTTCTACATTCGTAACATAGAACCATTGAAATTAATCACCTCAAAGGCCATCACACCAGCCCCAAGGATGGACCATATCCACCCGCCTAGAGAAGAGGCGCCGTGCTCACACCAGAATCACAATTGTCACGGAGGCCCGCAACATGGACTCGGAGCCAGGCGTTACGGACCAGCTGAATGCCTGGCTGGCCGTCGTCCGCAATGTAACCGCGGAGAAACACATTCACCTTCCGGAGACCTCGCATTTGTTTCTCGAAATCCATCAGGATTTGGGCACTTGCAACTATTACTTTGTGGACCATTTCCTTCGCACCGTCTTCTGGTTGCACACACTCGACATGGTCAGTATTGGACCTCCACAGTCCTTCTCAAATAGACCCTGATAACCTCATTCGCATACCGCATATCAAGTGGGCTAAAAGTTCGCATCCGGAACACTCCTTGCAGGAAAATTACTGGATTCATGTGGGACTATTCCCTGAGTCCGCTTCTAATTATTCTGCGGCAGCCTTGAATGAGCTTCGCATCGTTCTTTTGCATGCTCGTGAAGGTGAGATGAAATATCGTGTTTGTTGACACACCTAGGAATGACGGTCGGCCTGTTACTAGATGCCTTTACTTTGATGTCCCCCACATTTCCCTACACGGACGAGGAGTGTGGATGGTCAATCTATATTCTTAAGCTCATCGAAGGTGCGTTTCACTTGGCATACCCCGTGTGGCCTTTGGTTAGTAACCAGTTCTTGGCAGACCATACCTCCAGTCCTCAAACTACTACTTACGTGGCTAGGTCATGGGTGACTATCAGTAAGTCATATCCTTATGCACCTATGGACCGTGGGACTGCTCACGGATCCTCTAATCCCAGAAAGCCATCGCTCCTTTATCCACTTCGGTGAAGGTCACTTCCTCTTATCCCATGAACAATCTAACCTAACTTGGAGGCGATAGATAGCAAACGGAGTTTCATCTTGACAGCCGTATCGAAGATGCTTCTTTTTGGCTTGCCAGATGAGCACCGGGCCTGCTTCGAGAGCCTTTGTGTGGACCAGCTCATTTACACATCCCGTTGGCATGAGCACGTTTCTCAGACGATTGGCGATCTGAAGCAAGAGATATTGCGGGTAAGCGAAATAGATATTGTTCTGGTGTCTACTGACCACCTCCTCTTAAGATCTTGGCACTTCTCAGGTGAGAATGTCTTCCAGTACTACCAGAAAGACCCAGCTACAGTCCGGTGATCTGCAGTGCGAATATTCTTATGACGCAAATTCCTTCCTTCCCCACTTTGACCAAGCTCTCATCAATACTCTGTGTCCTTGGCCTGACCGTGGCGTTGTTCCTCTTGCAAGAACAGCGGAGACTTGTCTGCACGAAAGCCACCACCTCAGTGAGCGGGCGATCTCCTTTCACTGGGTGATCGCAGTTAACTTCGACGTTTGACAGCTGGATGATCTGGTCACAAGCTATGGTTTTCAACCAGTTGCAATTGTCCATAGCTTGCCACAGGCGCTGTTCGTCTGGGCGTTGCTCCTGTTCGCGATCCAATACTTTTGGATGACCTTTTACGGCGTTTCCCTCACATCCCTCTCCACTTGTAGCTTCTGTGCCGCTTGTGGCATGTGTGGGCATGCGGACAATCATTAAAGTTTACCATGGCTTAAATCTTCAAGCATGCCACGCCTCCGGTACCTACACCTCCGCCGACTCCCGCAATAAGAGCAGAAAGGGGATCCAAAGGCCGATGTTAGACTAGGGGGTGCTAACGTTTTCACACACATCAAGCCCGGGCCATTATTCCTCAGGGCAGAACTACCATGCGTTCTTTGTACAGTATATGTCTGTCTATATGATACAATGTTCCACTACAAGAACAAAAGACATCAGCTCTTTGACTGGCACTAACCCCGCAAAAATCTTGCATGCACATTATGTGTTATTTTCCAGTCGAGTGAACTACCCGTAAAGGCTGAGTGGGAAAATGAAGCAAGCCGATTCACAATGACGAAGTATTTGGTTATTTGCCGTTATACGAGCGCCGAGACGACCAGACGAATGGGCCGGGCACAGCAACTTAGAGTACGCCATCCGGACTCTTTCCTGCGCCTCGACATTTCTCCCCATCTTCCTCTAGCGCTACTTCAGTAACCACACATGACCCTCGCACGGACAAACGATGTATTACTGTACCGTTTCGGCTCCAAGATCTTGGCTCCTCCCTTTCCACTTCTCTGTTGATACTTGATAGTGGGGCACATGATATCAATTTACCTTTCACACCGCTCGTTCGCCTGCTGTGCCACCAGTATGCCCGTGCACATGTCTTTGGTCTCAATGTCGATAGTAGCCGGGATCATGTCTTCACTTGGTTGCTGTCGCACTGCAGAAGATAGTGTTGAATCAAAGAAGAACGGCGATTAATCCGAGGCATAAATGCTGTAATTGTCTCATTCAGAAGGCCTTTCTTTTCGGTTTCACGTCTCACGCACCGGCGGCAGCCCCTCTATGCCTGAGACCGCCGGGCCGACCTCGGATTAAATAAATAAATACTTCGACGTGCTCCTCGATCTCTAGTTCCCCACCATTCCTGAACCTGCGGCATGTCTACTTTTAACAACGTTTCTGGTCCCACGAAGTGTGTTACCAATGCCGACGAGTCCAACTTGTTCCCGATCCTCCCGTCCGCCATTAGGGACTCAAGGTATCCAGGCACTAGGCGGTAAGTTAGAGGATCCCTCACATGGCCTCACAGCTCATGACTTCTCACGACCTTTTTTTTTCAGCGTACGCCGTGTCTCCCAGACCATTATTCCACCTGGTGCCGGTTTTGCACCCCAGTCGGAGTATGCCTGTTTTCTACATTCATAGCCCGGAACTATTGGAAGTAATCGTCCTAAAGGCCATCATACCAGTCCCAGGGATGGTCCATTTCCGCTCATCCAGAAGGAAAGCACTACGCTTACACCACGGCACCGCTGGGAATCACAATTGTCACGGAGGCCCACATTGTGGAGCCAGGCGTTTCAGACCAGCTGAATGCGTGGCTGGCCATCATCTGCAATGTGATCACAGAGAGGCACATTCACCTTCCAGAGACCTCGCATTTGTTTCTCGAAATCCACCAGAATTTGTACGCTTGCAACTATTACTTTGTGGACCACGCCCTTCGCACCGTCTTCTGGTTGCATACACTCGATATAAACGGCACTGGACCCCCACGCTTCTTCTCAGGCGGTTATCTCCGTATGTCTCTGATATTCTCATTCGCCTAACTAGGTGAGCTAAAAGTTCGCACCAAGCACATTCATTGCAGGAGAATTACTGGATTCATATCGAACTATTCCCCCAGACCGCTTCTAAGTATTCTGCAGTAGCCCTGAATGAGCTTTACATCATTCTTTTGCACGTCCGTACAGGTGAGACAAAATATCCTGTTTGCTGATATACTTTGGAGTCAATGGAGTGACGGACTGCCTTTTAGATGCCTTTTCTTTGCAACCCCCCGCATTTCCGTTCACAGTTAAGCAGTGTGAAGTGTTAATCGATATTCTTGGGCGCAGGAAAGGTGTATTTCACTTAGCACACTATACGTGGCCTTTAATTAACTAGTTCTGGTAGACCAAGCCTCCAGTCCTCACACCACTACTTACGTCGCTAGGTTATGGGCGACTGTCGGTAAGTCATGTGTATATGCACTGGACTCCCCCCGAACCCTCTTATTCCAGCGCGCCATCGCTCCTTTATCCATTTCGGTGAAGATCGTTACCGCCTGTCCTCTGAACGATCTAACCTATCTTGGTGGCGACAGGCAGTAAACGGAGTCTCATCTTGACAGTCGTATCGAAGGTCCTGCTTTTTGGATTGCCTGATGAATATCGGGCGCACTTCGTGAGCCTTTATACAGACCGGCTCATTTGCACATCCCATTGGCGCAAGCACGTTTCTGATACGGTTATCGATTTGAAGCAAGAGATATCACGAGTAGGCAAAATCGACATTGTGTGGTGTCCTTGCTGACTGTTTCTTCTTTAAGATGTTGGCACTTCTCAGGTGAGAAAAGCCTTCTACCAGAAATACCCAGCTAAAGTCCGGTAATCTGCAGTGCTAATATTTTTATGTTGCGAGTTTCTTCTTTACCTTCATTGACCAAGGTCGCTTTGGTGCTCTGCGTCCTCGGCCTGACCGTGGCGTTGACCCTCTTGCAAGAACAGCGGAGACTTGTCAGCACGAAAGCCACCGCTTCAGTGAGCGGAGAGATCCCCATCTATTGGGTGGTTGCAGTTAACTTTGACGTTTGACAGGCAGTGCACCTGGATGACTGGATCACGAGCTACTGGTTTTCAGCTGATTGCGATTGTCCATAGCCTTCCACAGGCGCTGTTCATCTGGGCGTTGATCCTATTCACGATCCCGCACCTTTGGATGGCCTTTTTCACCATGCCCCTCACATTTCTCCTTTCCGTATCCCCACTTGTAGCGGTCGTGCTGCTGACTCTCGTGGTATGTGCGGGCATATGAACTGTCCTTCACCCACACCCGACATCGTCAAGGACGCCATGCCTCATTGGTACTTCCGCTGACCCTTGTAGTAAGGTAGACATGACATCCAACAACCAACATTAATTCCAGAGACGTTAACGTTTTCACATCAAGACGGTACTCTACTCTTACCATGCGTCCCTATGTATAGTATATGTCAAACCGGTGACCGGTTACTCCAACGGGGTGCAGACCGCACTTAGGAATCGAGTGATTCTACTACGTCGTGTGCGATGCGAAATCCTCATTTCTGTAACTGGGTTACGATGGGCCCAACAAGTGTATGCCTAGCTGTATAATTTAGCGTCTCACGTACCTTTCGAGTGCACTCGGGCCAATGTTCCGCCGTCGAATTGAAGCTGATAGTTGGTCATTATTGACCTAGGTGTCTAGTCTAGGACACGATTTAGCCGCCGATCGACGCCTCAGCGCTGAGCCTTGAGCGCTTGAGCATTCTAGTGTCGGAAGTGGTGATTGAATGGTGATTTCCTTGGGTTCCAAAAGAAGGACGTGACGAATAGAATATCCTTTGATGACAGCCCCCCCTCCTCCCTGCGCGCTCATCATTTTTCACAGAAGGTACCCGGAACGCGCCCGATGGACCGAAAAAGGAGTTAGCTACGCCGACGACAAAAGCTAAGCATGGGGGAGTGTCGAGCCAAACCAAGTTAGTTCTCAAGCAGCTGTGTCGAATACCTTCCAAGTCGTTCTGGTTGGCGTGCGGACAGGCCAGACCTCAGTCCACATGCGAACAACACAGACAACGCTTAACTGGACGCTCGAGGCGCAGGCCGGTTAGTGAAGGAAAGGCAGCAGGCGGAACTATGAGTGCTGTGAGATAGAGCGCGCTCACGTACGCAACATGGGATGTTCGTCTTCTCGAAGGCGGTCCTATGTTCCGGCGAATACGAGATAATCTCTTTGTTTTGACGGCAGAAGATGCCAGAGGTCTATCTGCCAGGTGTCAGTGCCTCACTTGTCTAATCGCACACTACGGTCTTTTTTTTTTTGAACCATTTTTATCCCCGACTGTACGTACAGACCAGTAATACGGTAATAACCGGTCGGACCTCAATTTCCTATGCATACGACTGTTCCCACGCTACCAGCACCTGCTCGTCTCCCACCTTCCTTGTACGGTGCTGCACAGCGGGGGCCGACAGATGTATCAGACAAAAATGATTTGATGTGTTCTCTACAACATCAGAGAACGGCAATCGACGCCGCTATGCACAGGACGGCGTCTTTCGTCTATTTTGAGTGTCTGGCTTAGCTGATACTGTACTTGATAACTGTCCGGATCCGTATATCGATCTCCGAAAGTGCAGAGCGCACTGCTCTGACGATAGTTACCGCCAGCCCATAAGCAAGCACACACTCCTATATGTTGCAATGCAACGAGACAAACATCAATGATATATTCGTAGATAGATAGAGCAAGTCTTCGAAATAAATCGTACCCCCAGGGGGTCCATATCCTAACAAGTGGTCGTCATTATTCTTCCGCGAACCTAGATTTATGCTTTACTCTCAACAGAGCGCTTCTGTGAGGCCAGTTCCCGTATCTCGTCTCCCTCGCCCCCGCCCGGAGACGGTGGAAGTTTCGCACCCATTGGTGCGCGTCGGACCTCCTCCGGCGGTGCCATAGTCACATTCACGTGGCCCTTGCTGTCCATTTCAGCGCCCTCGGTAGAATACAGAATCTCTTGCGAGGCAAGGTCCTGCTCGATCTCATGTATCAGACCGAGGGGGTCCTTGGGCAACCATATCATGCGCTGCTCCTCCACGGCAGCAGGGTGGCTGAAATCGGTAGGACCCTCTGCTTCCTTAGGTCGTGCGGATGGAGATGGGGATGACGCGCGTGATTCATGTGTGAATGAGGAGGTTTCTGCACGCTCTACAACGTCGTCATCGGCGCCACCGGGCTGTGCCTCTTCGTTGGGTTGTTGATGGGAACCAGACGCAGATACATTGCCGTAATCGGTGACTTTGACGTCAGAACCCGTTGGCACAGGCTGCGGCGCACCTGCGGTCGTACGAACCTCCTGCTCGACTCCCGCATCGCTACCGTACGACCTATCAGCGAGGGTTAGAGGTAAGTACTTGATGAGAGGACCGTAGGAATTCAGGATAGTGTTTTGGAAGAATGCCTAGCCCAAATATGAGCGGGATACAAGAGTACGAACATCTATGATGCTCACCGTGAATATGATCAACACAACCATCAGCGCACCCTCCGGAATGGCGCTGGGTTTGTCATTGCTACCCTGTGCGAGGAAGAACAATGCACATAGGCAAACTTGCTGGACGTAAAGCCCCACAAACACGTGCTGGATTGCTTTGGGGAAGAAGAGACCGCCTGTTTCGCTGGAAGGTGGTTGGTCGTTGACCCAGGTGAAAAGGTATTTGTACAACATGTAGAACAAGAAGAAGGCAGCAAAGGCAAGGCCGTTGATGACAGGAGAGATGATGGAGTAGCCGAGCGTGATGACAACCAGCTGCGTTATAGAAGGGAAAAGAGTTCCCCAGTTAGATGTGCGGGGAGAGTACTTGATACCGTATACAGAGCGCGGGGTGGAGCCAAGTAGAGTGATTTTGACATAGTACATAGCCAAAGGCACGGCTTGGAGGAATCCGCCGGCAGTTCCAGAAAGTCCCTGAAGTATGATGAAACTAGGTCCTGAAATAAGCATATGCGCAACAAAATTTGAGAAACACCCACGTCAGGAAGAAAGTCGAAGCCTTCGGAAGATTGTGAGCCAGGAGTGTTGGAACCGAGGACGGGTTGTTCACTAGGTCAGGCAATGAAGCAATAATACCGGACGAGAGTGAGACAACCAAAAAGCCGTTCTGCCACGTTTATGAGAAACGTTTTACAAGGGACAACACGAGATGAACGCACAATGACTTGGAATAGGAAGAACCTATCCATTAAGCTGAGCTCCACACCTGTCCGCTGAGGGATACCCTCCAAGCGTGCCAATATCCGCAACACTATCGGGACTAACATGAAGAGGACCGCAAGCAAAACTGCAGGGAGGAAACCCTGGATGATGCTGATAACTATTGCTGGGAGGGTGCAAACCCACGCAAGCCAGTGGTATGTCGTGCACAGGGAATGGATATTCGAAACGGCCCCGACAAACGCCACTAGATTTACGTTTTAGCTCGAGACCATTAGTCGCGCAAGATTCGGGTATCGCTTACCGGGAATGGCCCAAACGATAATCAACCCAATAGTTGCACTCCAGGAAAGTGCCAACCGCACGCGCCGCTCATAGGGGTTCAAGACCAAATTGTCCCAGATTACATCCTCGGGCGCCACCTCAACAAATTTGAGCGAGTCTGACATACGATATGCTTCGTGATGAATGAGCATTTGTGCTGCCATGTGCGCTGCGATCTGTTTGTTGAACAAAATGAACGCCCCATTCGCAGGCGGGTATGTCTGATCTGAGAAGTCGATGACAGGGCGATTTCCAACAAGAGGGATCGAGACAGGAACGGCGGGTATGGCGATGTTCAACTTTCCTGCGCCGATGTTGTGCGTTCGAGTGGTTACCTGCACCTCCGCGGTTGTTGTCCGTGCGATGTCACGTGCCAGAATTTGACGCCTTTGAGCCAAGTCGGTATTTAATTCGTGAACTCGTTCGCGCGCCCATTCAATTGTATCGACTTTCTTTCCCAAAAGAGGAATGGAGAAAGGCATCCAAGAGAAAGGGGGTAGTCTGTGCGATGGGCGCTTGCCCTTGGGCACCAGCTCGTCGATGGGGGTTTGTCGAGTCTCCGGATCGCTTGCGGGTTTGGTGGTCCCAGTGTCTGAGCCGTCCTTCCCCCCATCCCCGGACTCGGCGGCATTTTTCAGCATTTTGCTGTTTCGCTTGATCGCCATATTAAGGAGAGAGATTTCTGCGGATTCGAGCATCTGACACGCCTTCAATCGCTGGTTGTGTAGGTCGGGCATATCTCCGAGGTCACGATTGATCCACACTTTGCGAACACCACCCGGCAAGTGGCTGAAGAGGCGAGTGAGGGCCGATTCTGAGAGATACTTTGGGGGTATGCCGGTGACCAGAACAGAGCAAGCTTGAGCGGTGGAAGAGTGGGAGGAGCTGACGAGATAGTGCTGGCGTACGCGAACGTAGTGCGCCATCTCAGACTTGATGTTCCACCAAATCCATACTATAGAGGTAAGAGAAGTCAGCGATTCGGAGCTGGGATATCGGCCTTGAAGCTTACTCGTGAATATCCAAGTGAGCAACAGATGTGCCGAATACCGATCCTGGTCGGTAGTGCCGATGTTGCCAAAAATGAACATATCAAGACCCGAGTCACCAGGGACGTTTGTGTTGACTGATGTGAGGGGAAGAAGAACAGCCCAGGATACGAGCCAAATCGGCAGCATGAGGCGAACCATCATGCGCAGGAAACGGACGAAGAAGTAGGAGTCCAGTCCATTGATATTCTTAATCTTGCGGTAGTCCGCAGAAAAGACAGAGCCAGGCCATCCCAAGAAACGAGAGGACAATGGTTGTTGCCGTTTGCTAGACCAGAATTAGTGCGTGTTGAGGAAAGACGACGAAAAGGCGCACGCTTCAAAAACGGATAAACTCCTCGGCTCGTAAATGAGGCGGAAGTAGGGCCTCGCGCAGGTAAATGCTGCGATTTCAGCAGCAGCAATGATTCCGTTCAGAGCCAAGGCCGTCAAGAATGTCTTGGTCGAGGCAGTGGTCGCCCCACTGACATCAGACCTACGTGGTCGTGGTCAGCGGCTGGACGAGAAAAAGGCTAGACAGAAAAACAGACATACATTTGGGATGGTGGGCGTTACGGAAAGGGGGACAAAAGGTGGGCTAGGGACACCATGAGAAGAGCTTCTTGATGAAAGAAATGGAGCGTTTCCACCTGCCTGAAACGGTCCGTCCTGCCTGAAATGGACTTCCACAACTGACGTCACCTGTCAACCTGGTGACAGCGTCTCGTCGATCGCCGTAGAGGGATCAAGAATAAAGGAGCCACAGTTCGAAGTTCGAACGACCACCGGACAGGACTTGTCTGGACGTTTTATAGTCTTTCGTCGGCCCTGTACCAAATAAGGAATGGTGCATGTATTCGGCATGTTCCCGATAGGCGAGGCACTTGACTGGCACTTGTCATGAAACGTCCATTGGTGCAAGTTCTCTTAAGTTATCCCGTTTCCGTAACTGCGCCTTGCATCGTGTCTGGTCATGTGTCCGCATTCGAATGTTCACACGTCCACGGCTCAGGCCGTTCGGGCTTGGGAGCGTTACTACCTTCCAAAGAGAACACGGTACTGAGAAGCGTTCCTTCCCTATCGCCGATGACGGCTACCCCACTACAAATCTCTATATCCAACTGGTACGTAGTGTATCTCAGTATCAGAGAAATGATCAGATAACACAAGAAAATTTGTTTGTGGCACACTGTTCTGGAGATAGAAAATGATAGCTGGATCCAGGCAAATCCGGCGGCATTCATTCATATTTGACGTGTGAAAGCATACTCATACCGTAACTTCCTTCCCTTCTAGTTCGATGAGTACAGTACTTGGTCCACTTGGTATATAACACAACAGATAGAAGAACGAGTCACACGATCCCGTAGCAAAAGTGGGAGAAGCTTGAGGGCTGTGAAACTGTTTTACCCATGTTGATGAACCAAAAAAAAAAAAAAAAGGCTGACGCGTGTACGAACGTCACGCCACTGCCATCCGGACTACGCACTATACCCACTAGAGTCGACTGAGATCTAAGTTAGGTCCAGGTACCGGAAGCCGGGATGATTGGTGCTAGTGCTCCGTCGAAAAGGGTAATACGGATGCCATTAGAGAATCTGCTCAAATTAAGGGGCACAGGCCAAGGGTATCATACCGAGCACAAAACAACCCATCTACCGAAAGCCCGACGCTCACACCAAAATGACTGCAGCGAGTAGCATCAGCAGAACCACAATCAGAATGGCGATACACCACCCCGACCTCTTCTCTGATTGATATTCAGTATCCTCATTCTTAAGCAAAGCGTGATAGACTGACCCTCAGTTTCGCGAACAAACTTGCGCATCTTGCGCATGGCATCTGATAGTTTGCTGTCCGTCCGATCCACGTTACGATCGAGGTCATCTAGCATCCTAACGAGCATTTATCAGCCGAGTACCTGACGATATGAAAGGGGGGATGCGTACTCATTGTGTTCGCTGATCTCAGATCCCATCAGTCCCGCCTGTTGAGCGATTGTGCTCAATGTACCTGCGATGGAGTTGATCGTCTGGTCCTGCTGCTGGAGCATCATCTGCCACACGAATGTCAACTTTACGTCGTTGGTGAAATTCAGAAAGACCTCAACCTGTTGCTCCTGCAGTGCCCACTGAGCCTGGTGGTCTTCGTCCCTTGGTTCATGGTCCGCCCCAGATAATGAAGAGCGGGTGTTCGGTCCACTGGGCGTCGCTGGGCCCACCTTTTATATTAATGTAGTGAGCACTAGCTCCCTTGATCGCGCCAGAGGGATTGCGGCTCACGCTGTCATTTGGTTGGCGCCCCTCGACCTCGGCCCGCATTTTCTGAACAAGTGAGGGTGAGAGTTCAACCCCCGCACCTTTTGTGAGAGATCTACGCACCACGCACCTCTATCTCGCCACGTACATGACTCACATATCGCCGTCGTTGGATGACCTCCCTATCATCCAAACCAAACATGCGCGCGCCGGTAGTCTCGACGATCCTGGAGTGGGGGTAAATGTCTGGCCACGGCATGAAAGTGAGTTCATATACTTTACGCTCTCTTCTAGATCTTCCAAGTCGGCGTCGAGAGTAGAGAGCGTTGCTTTCAGCTATAATACGGAATCCATGTGATGAGGCAACCCCGACGTACAACTACGAACTCACCTCATTTCGGGCCCACTCGAGTTCCTCGTTGCCATCATGTGCAGTACTCCGAATACGCAGAAACGACGCGAGGAGCTGCTCTGCGGTCTGTAGCGAGCTCTGTATCTCTGACTGGACTTCGTGATATGGGTCGACGGACATGACGGTGAACTTGCGACGAGTGCGGTTACAGTCCTGCACCACAGCAAATTTTATTTTGTCTAGGATGGTTCGGATTTGATTGAGGATTGGTTTTGTGTTGCCTCCTCTAGTGTTTGGTCGTCAGCAGATCACCTTGAGCCAGGCTCTCTTCGGGACCGCAGCATGGACGGTCAGTGGAAACAGCAGAGAGGAGGTGCACGTGATCGAACAGTCTCTGAGCTGCGCGTATTTCCGACGCTCCGACCATGAGTTCAATGGTTCCTTCTCCCGGACGAGCATCTAACTAACACTGACACAGGTATATTTTTTGTAAAGAAAAAAAGATGCACATGCAGTGAACTGGAAAATGAGATCTCTCATAGTCAGGTGATGGTACAATGGTAATTATTCGCTTCATTAGACGCCTAACCAACTATAGAGGCTTCAATAAACCGATCGTTCACAAAAACCCCATGTGATAAACCTGGGCCGAAGAACCCGCAGTTAATTCCTACTTGTGCACGAGTTCCAAACGGTACTGTGAACTCAACCCGAGGCGAACCTAAAGAGGCGTCATGCGTGGAATAACCCGATGGGAAGTGAGAGCGCACGCTTGCAATGCTCCCTCGTCACCAATGAACAAGTCTTGGTCTCCGGGATTCGACCCAGAATCTGCGTACTGCCAGAACGTAGCGGAACTGGGGGATCTCGGGTCAGTAATCTTCCGATAGGCCCCATCAGTTGGAGCCTTTACCCCCAGCTAGCAGGAAGGGGCCCCATGCTGGGAGCCCAGTCAGCAAGCCACAGTGGGTTCGCGCCGAAGTCGGCACTGCCACCCGTGCACTGGTTCCACCAACTCGTTGTGGTATAAATGGCTAGACGTGGATGAGATTCATTCAGCCGCGTAGAGCACGGGAAACCATTGTACCTGGAGACCTGCGAAGTTATGGCTATGCGTTAGAGGACAGGGAATAGCAAGCGGGTGGGGGGTCCTCACCTCCCTGTCGCAGAAAGGTATGTATCCGAGAAGTCACTGATCCAAGAAACCATCTCCGACGCGGTCAAGCCGTAACAACCGGCTAAGTAGAACGAAGGTCACACGGATGATAGTCCGTTTAGGAGGCAGCGCAACAAACCTTCGAGATCTATCGCTCCAGGGAGCGTGATTCCATCTCCAGACCACCCACCTGTATCAAACGAATCGTGAAGATACATTCACACGGTCACGGCCATATGTACTGACCGCCATTCGCAAGGAAGAAATTGGCCTGTGTGGCGCCGTCCGAGGTATCTGGGTGGGCAAAGTGATAGCCTCCTCGGATGATATTGACATCCGTCGCGCCAATATAATTCGTGGAGAACATAGAATCCTTGAACGCTGTAGTGGCAAACAATTGAAGGAGCCAATACCATGGATGAAACGAGTGCGACCGTACTAGTCCCCTCAGTGGCCTTGATGTATGCAAACGATACGCCGTTGGCTGCCATGGCATTCCAGTCAATGCTCCCTTGGAAATGGGAGACATCGACGCCTTGTGGGTCTGCGCGCTTAACGAGTGGGCTTGCAGCCGCTGAGAAAGAAAAGAGTGCAACGAGATGGAGAGGGTGCATGTTGTATGGCCCAAAATGTTCATCCTACTCCCCCGAATTTATACGAATCCCGAACTTGCCTCGAGAATAGCCAGTGTAATTGGGATGTCATCAGAGGTTGTTGGCTACGTGCACAGCGGAGATTCTCCGATGCAGCACGGCGAGTCAGTGGTAAAGGAGAACATCCAAACGACAGGTCTCGTTCTCGGAGGCACACGGCTGTGGAGCCAAAAACCGATGAACCTGCCGTAGACGCTTTTCCGTTCGGAATTACACAGAAATTTCGCCTGGCCAGAACGACGCCTTAATACAATAAAGAACTGTGTCCGCTACCTAAAAAAATTAAATTGTAGCGTTCGAGAATCAGATGAATGCCTGGAACATCCTAATCTCCCATGAGTCTGCACTCACCGCGTTTGTTGACGTAGGGCCGAATACTTACGAGACAGAGATCGTAATGCGCTAAAAATAAGTAAAAACTCTCGAAATCCCGATCCGAAGTGTGAGGGCATTTGACACACCCTCAGAATACTTCACCGAACAGCGAGCTCCAAGAATTACGAGAAGAAATTGCACTCAAGGGTCGGAGCAGGACAGTGTGCTCACAATGACACGCGAGGCCGTCTGAGTCACGGTAGCCTCTGACCCACGCATATAGCGAGGGATAGCCATGGCGCGGGGATAATGCGAGTATTCGTTTTCACGGGACTAACCTCGTAGATAATAACATGGGACAATATAGATATAGTCGAGCTTTCCCGCTGGGCTTACACAACCGTGACGGATGCCGGCGATCTCCGTCCTCAAACTCATGATGCCCCAAGGAGGTTGGGTATCTCGGTCCTCATAGTGCTTGTCCAGTAGTCGCTCGTACCTATGGCGTAGCGGGTGGGAAACGCGGGCCAGTCATGTGGTCAGGGTTCGTAGATTCAAAGAAAGGCCGATAAGCACAGTGAGGGTGGAATTGGGGCCCGGGTATTCTGATGTGCAGCGGATCCTCCTTTGCATTCTGGAGTTGCTCCGAACTAAGTCCCAATACTCTCCAGGAAGTATGGCGCCTCGGCTTCCAACACCTAGTATACCCCTACAGTAGTAGGAGACTTTCGCGGTGCCCATGTCACTAGTACCGGCATTAATAACGATTCTCGTACCATTTCGGCCTCATAGACCCTCCCCTTATATTCCCTCCTCTTGTACTAGCGGTTTCGCGGTGAGCTGTTCTCTGCCCAGTCAAGCTAGTCAAGAGCGAGGGACGATCGATACGCAGGACGTGGGGAAGAGAGATCGCAGAGTGAAGCGCCGGCCCGTCGTGTCCGAATTGGACGAGACGGCACGTGCTTATTCCTCTTCCACCTGTCTGCCCATTTTTCCAAAGAATTTCGTTTGCCCGCCCGCCATGCGTATATCTGAGAGATCGATGACGAGGTCTACACCGACTCGCTCCGGGGGGCTTACCCGTCGCGGCCTCGCCTTGGCCACAAGGGCCCTCTTTTTCGACTGAGAAGCGCTTCGCGCTTTCGCCCAATATTTGCGCAGTTTCTTCTCATACCACTTAAACTTTCACTGCCACCTAATACCTGCAAAGTTACATCATAATACATGAGGCCGATTGCGTCTCAGCTTCGTCGACCTCCCGTGCCGCGCGCCCCTTTACCCTCCCCTCATTTCCTCCCAGCGCCGCATGGAACTCATCCCTCTGTAAGCGGAGCAGCGACTCGCAATAATGGGTTCTAATGATAATGAAAACACTTCGAGGCGATGTGTGTGTGTTACGACGGTACCCTTCGGATTATTGAAAGTCTCCTGGTAGTACGTACACCACTGGCAGTCGGGTGAAGAAACTAATCGTTGTGGCAGGGTCACGGATTTTGGAAATCCGGCCAGATTTCCACGCACATATCAATCAGACAAGGAACGTCTTCCAAAATCCCCTTGCAAGGATTTTGAATGCATCAAACCACTGAAAAGCAAGCCGCCTATACTCTGGTGTCTCCATGCCTTCGCTGGATCGACGGTTGTGCCCTAAAAAAGTGACACACTTCAGGACCTCAGTTGGACCTTTGGGGTACTGGCCGGTCACAACCGCGACGCTAAGTGCTTGAGTGACAGGGACCACATAGAAGGTGGGTCGCGTGCCAACCATAGTAATGCACGGAATAGTCATAGCATCAAGGGCGGCAAGTCCTCTGGTCTGCCGTTTCTCGTTGTTGTGCTGGTACGCGGCAATCGCTCCTGCGATGACTTGGGGTTCGGGCTGTGTCGAATCGCCCTCCTTCAAAACCAGCAAGATCATCGATTGTCGGTCGAGTAGACAGACGTCCGTTTGTGCAGTTCGGCGGTTATCACCACAGATCGTCATCGGGATAGTGTAGCGCGTGCTGAGGACCAAGCCTCGTTCTTCATAGCCGAGTAATCGGAGTGTCTCCCGAGAAAAGTCGGCGATCAAGCTTTTTTGACCGGTATTGGTGGCCAAGTCAAGGTGCGTGAGATATCGGAAAGTGTGGTCCGGGACATTTTCTGCATCGACAGCGGAGTCGATGAGTGCGGGATCTAAGCCCACCAAGGATGGTTTAGGGTACCAATGGAATTGTTGAGGCGACCAAGTTGTAACTGTGATGTTATATGCGATCAACTCGTTGGTGGTCCAATCGCTGCCCGACTTGGGAGATCGGATAAGGTTAGCCATTTGACCAACGATGTCTGTCTTTCAGCCAAGTAAGAGGGCGGACAAGTGTTCGAATAATACTACTCTGACTATCGTGAGTGAAGCTCTCTCACTGTATCCTGTCAGGGATAGGGGTAAAGTGGTAAGCGGCGGCCTCCGCGCCAGGCAGGAGCGTACTACGCCACATGCGCTACGCGCTGAATCTCCGCATGAGGCTCACGATGCCGTCCAGACTGCGAATCCCGTGCCAGCGAAGTGCTGGTGGTTAGGGTGTCTGCGTGTGGGGATTGGTACACACACTTCAAAGAGGTGAGTCGTGATAGTTGGCTGCATCGTGTGCTAGCTATTTAGACTGTAAAAGGATGCCATGGTGACTGGTCTAGTACGCCAAAGTACAAATGAGACTACCTGGGGCATGTGCAGGTGCAGGTATTGTTGACTGCTCCTACGCAAACTTCGGCTTGTGCTTACTCATGGAATGCAGGTATTTCTATTTTCCCGTAGCGTCGACCGACATCGGTTCGGGGGCTCGGCTCATTTGTGGCTGAAACTTAGCCCCGAAACCTCCACAGTGGTACAACGGACAGCATCCGGGTCATTGGGCGTAATGGGCCCACAATGACCCTAGTCCTAGGTACAGCTTGAATGGACCAGGTCCAGTCCATTGTACAGCCTGGCCGGGATACTGTAATGCTCTACCAGCCCCGTGCACTGTCTAGCCACTAGCAGAAGCCTAATAGCCGAATTGGCGCGGTCCTCGCAACTGACTTTACTTCGTAGCAGTTCCAAGATACAGAACTTCCCATCGTTGAACCACATCGCTCGGAAGCCACTGGCACACCCCACCTCAGCAAGTTTCTGAGAGAGTAACCTTTGATAGCGTAGCGGGGTGACTTCCGAGTTGGGGACGTGCGTCTACTGGTGATTCTTCTCCTGAGGCTGGGTTTGTCTGGAGCCTGTCCCACGGATCTTTCCCGCGAATCCTGGGGAGTCAGCATGTGGTCAGGTCGGCCGCGACCTTCCGACTGTCTTCCTTTGTCACACGTCATCTCAACCTGAGCGCCTAAACGCTACAAATGGTCCCGCCCTGTGCGGTATAAAATGCATGCGAACTGCGCTCTAAGGGCCCATCAGCTCAACAAACCACCCATTCGTCTTTTCATCATGTCGACTGCTAATAACACCGCCACCGAGACCAAAGCCGCCGCGGCTGCACCTGAAACCCAGACGCACCACCACGGCGGCATAATCGGGAAGGTAGAGAACGTGTTCCACAGTGCGTACTTGATAGTCACTCGACGTTTCCATGCCGTGCTAACGCCAAACAAGGTATTTCGACGAAGCTGCATGCGAAACACGACAAACCACTTCACCCGGAATCCGATAAAGAGCACAGGGAGCGCGCGGGGACTATCGGGGAACTGCAGGAATTGGGCACGACCCACCCAGAGGCAGAGGTGGGCTTTGGAGCCGTCGGCGCTTCGGGAGGTCCCGGCGCAGGCCCCGCCGGGATCGGAGGGCCGCCTCGCGCTCTCTGATGCTTGAGTGGAGTGACCTCCATAAGGCTCTCAGGCCAAATCAGTGAAGAATATGTTGTCTTGTCGAGTAACGGTACCTTAATTGGAGTAATTGTAATTTGAATGCGGATTACGAGAATGATCATGTCTTATCACTGATCTCTTCCACGCACTCTCTTCGTGTTGAAGTTTATTCGTAGAACTCTGCAACGCTGCGATAACGTGGATATTTAATCACTGAATGCAAATCAAGATGACGGAGCATGTGCTATCAGGTACGTGCTAGTCTAGTGCTAGGTCGAGCTTACTCGGACCGTGACCGAAAAAAGATCCCTTCGAGGCAGTACCTAGCAAACGCGTGTGCATCATCGGCGCAGGTGCCAATGGGCTCGCGACGCTGAAGGTACTCGCAGAAACGCGTCAAGTACAATGCGGACAATGGTCGGTGGTTGCCTTTGAAGAAAGAGACAACGTCGGTGGTATTTGGTATCCCCCAATTATATATATATTTTTCTCCCGCCAAGTTTTTCACTTTCTGACACTAGGTATCCGGCCCCTCCCTCTGATGATCCACCCCTGACGTCGCTCTACGACTCGCTTCGCACGAATCTGCCACACCTTCTCATGGCGTACCGGAGTTTCCCGTTCCCACCTGAGACTGCACTTTTTCCGACTGCATCCGTGGTACAGAAATACTTGGAAGATTACGCCGTCCACTTCGGCTTGCTCCGCTATGTGCGCCTCTGTACGCGTGTGGAGAGAGCGTTTTGGGATCGAGACGCGAAAGAATGGGAGGTCACCCTTTCGACAGGCGAGAGACTGGCGTTTGACTTTGTCGTTGTGGCCAATGGACACACTCACAAGCCGCGATATCCTGCCACGCCTGGATTGCAGCATTGGCTAGAGTCTGGACGCGCGATTCATTCCGCGTGGTATCGACGCCCGGGTGACTTTGCTCACCACAAGAAGGTTATGGTGGTGGGCGGTGGACCCAGCGCAATCGACATTTGCAAGGAGATGGACGGCGTAGGCCCGCTTCTTGTGCACTCGATACCGGGTCCGACGTATAAAGGCGTGATCCCATTTCCCGAGGACACTGCAAGTTACAGGAAGGTCGACCGAGTTAGAGAATACCAGGATGGCGGGACGGTTGTACTGGTGGACGGCTCGACAGAATCCGGTATCGATTCGATCATAATCGGGACAGGCTACGAGATGTCATTTCCGTTCCTCCCACAAATTAAGTTGGGGGTTCCCACAGTGCCACCGCCGCTGCCCAATGAACTTTACAACTCGACTTACCATGTTTTCCCGCTCGCATACGAGCTCTTCCCACTGCGCGGAGAGTTCCCGCCGACTTCCATTGCGTTTACGGGGTTGCCATGTCGCGTCTCGCCGATTCCGATTTTCGAAGACCAAGCGCAGGCCGTCGTGCGGGTGTTGGGGGACCCAGAATCTTTGGATAGCCTCTCGTGCACCGCGGATGTTATGGAGCGGGCGCATAGACTCATAAATCAGGAGGGAGTAGAGGATCCGTTGAGTTTCGCGAGGGCCTGGATTCGCTTCGGGCCACTGGAACCATTCAAGTATCGTGCCGAGCTGAACGCATTCGCAGGGAAGGATTGGACGGCTCCGGACTGGGAAATCGAATTTTGGACCAAAATGGATGTTTTGCGAAGGGAATGGAAAGAAGTCGAACAGAGTGGAAAGTCGGAGGAATGGCTAAAAGGAGTTGGGTCGAACGGGGTTGATGACTGGGTCGGGCTGTGCAAGAGGCTGATCAATCGGAGCGTTCGATAACTAACATACATGCTGACAAATATCCATAACTGTCCCTTTGACCCTTACCTTGATCTCCACTCGTCCTCGCTACCCCACTCTTCGCTTATCTCTTCCCTCAAATAATGACTGAGCGCGGTACAACAGGAATGCCCCTCTTAAGTGGCCCCGCCCCGCCCGCACACGATTCCTCTCGCGCCGACAGCAGCTGCCGTAAATGCAATAAAGAGTTTAACATCGTCTTTACCCGTGCACGCAAGTGCAATCACTGTGGTGTGTCCAAACTGCTCTACAGATTCACCTTCGTACCACCTCATCTCCTCGCAGGTTATTCCTATTGTTCGTCGTGCTCCGATTATCAAGCTCTTATGCCGAGGGAAGGTTCTGGCGGCTCGGGTTATGATCCTGTCCACGTTTGCGCATTCTGCATAGAGAACTTGAACAGTACGTCTTTTCTACACCTGCTCGGGAAACATCCCTGACAGGGGGCCACAATTAGTAACTGCTGGGGGTCGTAACTACCTCCGGGGCCTCTCGTTGGCACGGCTAAAGAAGTATGTGGACGCATACAATATCAAGACAGAAGGCGTTCTTGAAAAGGACGACCTAATTGAGAAGATCATCGCTGTCAGGGTACGCGTGCCTTTGTACGTCACTCTGTGTCCTTACAATCGTTCTCGTGATAGGGTCAGAATGCTTGTCTTCCGTATTCAAATGAGGTAGGTGTTCGTGCACCCCTAAATATGGGACTCCGACTACTCATCCCGTCTCCCGCAGAGCTTTTACAGGAAGCACTCTGTCCCGAATGGGCGTACCGGTAGACCTCGCGGGCTGTTCTCTAGGCGGGATGAGCCGAGGCCCGTACAACCTGCTCCCCCAAGACAACAGCCTATTAATACATCCTCGGAGTTCCCCCGCCCGGATCTCGATCCTTCGAGACAGCATAGATCATCACCCCAACCGCATAGAACCACCCCTCGTCCACAAGACTCACCTTCCTCTCCCTCCCAGCCCTACCCACCACCACGTACAACTCCGCCGACGATGGACCCTCGGCCACAGAGCACTCCTTCGAGCGACCCACCTGCCTCATACCCTCGCCCTAATCCTCCCCCTAGTCGAGGTCCGATGCCTACTAATGGTAATTGGACTAATCCTTCTAACACCCCCGCGTCAGCTCCGCCGCCACCGCCTTCCATACCCACTCTCGATGAATTGCTGGCAATGACAGATGGGGAAGTCTCGCAGATGTCGATAAGTGCATTGAAGACTGTACTGTTCCAAAACCACGTAAATGCGCGTCTGCTGCTAGAGAAGAGAGATCTTGTCGAGCGCGTGCACGCCCTCCTCGGCGATGAACGTCAGGAGCGCGCTCGAGAGGCCGCGATACATGCGCGCGAAGAAGAGGCCACCATTACCCGTCAGCACGCGATGATGGAGGAACAGCGCCTCCGGGAAGAGCAGGCACGTCAAGAGCGAGAACAAGCGTTCACGACGGATGCTAGGAAGGCCCACGTGTCCGGGAATGACGCCGAACAACCTCGGTCTAAAGTGTCACCGCCGCCAATGATGGGGACCGCTGCCGATCTCGAGCGAAACGGATTGTGCGTTGTCTGTCAGGATGAAGAGGCCAATATCGCCATTGTCGACTGCGGGTACGTATCCGTATCTTGGGGGGGGTGTCACACAATTAACGGCCGTGTTTGTTTTGTTTTGCAGCCATCTGGCGATGTGCCGCAGTTGCTCAGATCTTATTATGTCTTCGTCGCGCGAATGCCCGCTCTGTCGTACCCGCATCGTGACGGAGGCCCGTCTCCTCCGCATTTTCAAGACATGAAGTTAGACTACTCTGCTCGGAACTCTCGATAGTAATTGTCATTTTTTGGGACCCGTCCGGCTGCTATACTAGGTAATACTTGCAATCCCGCGTGCATTTCACATGCCTGTTTTATAATCCAATGGAAGTATATCCGGGTTCTGTCTTTGCCGCTCACCGGAATCGCCTCATTACCGTGATGTATGGTATGCTGCTTCTGGCGTGATGCACGTACGTACGCAGCTTGTCCCAGTTGCGGGATACCGCGACCCGTCAACACATCCGCAGCTGGTCGCTTTCCACCTGGGATTTATCGTTTCCATATAATTGATCCCCTCAGTGCACTGTTCACAGTATCTGTGTATTCCATGAGTAAGCACAAGCTGAAGTTTGGTCGACAAATATCCGCACCTGCACATACCCTACTAGGTAGTCTCATTTGTGCATCCACGTATTTTGGCGCCGGCGTAGACACCATCCTTTTACAGTCCAAACAGCACGGTGCAGCCGGCTGACTTACCTCTTTGATGTGTGTGTGCCAATCCCCAACACCCGGACGCGCGTGTCGACTAACCACCAGCACTTCACGGGATTCATAGTCCGGACCCTCATCCTCTCTTCCTTTCCCCGTACCCCGGCCACAGGTAAGGACGCTACCTTGGTACCAGTATTCTGGCCCGTAGTGGGGCGGCTCTGTCTCGGCAATGACAGCCATCTGGAGACTCATTCAGGGCCAGCACGGCCATCACGTAACCATTTGATTAAAAGTTTCGCTACTCAGACAACAAGCGTGACATATCTCTTCGCCATTCCACTTCACTTACAATAAGTTAATCGACCCTGTTCTGGATAACTTTTTCTTTTTTTTTTTCTTTTTTCTGGAGAAAACCGATTCCAATTGAGGCTTGGGTCACCAACTCCAATCCCGCCTATCCAAAGTTAGTGGTTCTCAAACGTAATAACAGCCCGTACCTTTTTCTAGTCCTCTTCAGTCCCCATTCCGTTACCAGATACCCTGTAATCACTCCCGACTAGTCGACCTCCATACCAGGGGGTTGCACTTGGGGTTGTTGGTCAGTGAATTCCTAGTCATCAATAAGCACCAAAATCCCGTGCAACTAGGACCTTACTTACTATTTTTTTTTCGTTGAACGCTTTCATGTTCTCGCGTGTTACGGCCGACTGGCCAATGTCGAAAACCGTGGAGTAGATGACAACGTCTTCTGTGACCTCGGGTAAATACTGATCTTGCAAAGATGCTGCCGTGCGGTCACCATCCGTAACAAAAACGTGGAACCATTTATCTCTTGTAACGTGGGATGAAATGAGTTTCTCAATCTTCGTGAAACCAGTTTCCTTCGCTTTGTGCCTGTAGGAAACGGTCACCTGAATCGTAATGATGGACTCATCGGTAATAACGATTGCATCGGCGGTGGGGTAATTTTTCACTGTAGACATCAAACATAATGGGAGTTCATCCCAGTTCACGTTCTTCACAGCGTTATCGCTACCGAAAAAAGTCGTCTTCTCCTTACCACATGTCGGAATTTCGAGGATGGGCTCGCCAGTGGCGAAGCAGCGAAGAGGTTCCAAGTTCGAACCAGCGTATAACCAGCTAAGAACGAAACTTTCAAACATGTCGCCCGCGGATGCCTTGAGTGATGGTTGCGTCGATATTGTCCAGAAGAATTCGACTCGCTTTTGGGCCTCGGCGCCAGCGGCGGCACATGAGATAATCTCCCTGATGTGTTCCGATGCCATTTCCGCAACTGGGACCCTTCTCCCTCCCCTGTCTTCATTGACCTCTGGTCGTACGGAAAAAAGTACGTGGGACACCTGTATTGCGTTGAAAGTTGTTGTACCAGTGGGAGGGCGCTCGACAAACGCTTCCGCAGCATTGTTCACAGCGATTGCATGATAGTGTTCCTCAGCAGGGTCCCGTGTTAACCGCACACAGGTGCGCGCAGATGGGCCCCACTTTTCGTAATTGCGTAGGAGAACACTGGCGTCGAGACCTTGTACCTTGCTGTAGGGAAATATTCAGCGAACAAGAACATTGTAGAAGTCAGGCGAAACCAACCCAAGAGCTGTTATCTCTTCAGCAGAAAATCCTTTCATCACGAACAAAACCGCAGTATACTGCTTTTTCCACTGTCTCCACCTGTCCTCCAATGGGGAGGTGGTCTGAATAATCCAAGCAATGTGCCGCCCTGCAGCATCCAGAAAGGCATTGCAGGGTTTATCGTCTAAACGACCGGCGTCTGCAAGTGCCCAAGTACCTTCTGGGAGGTAATCAGGTTCTGCCTCTTGGGAGTGTCTATAGACGCCATCGTCTAGAAAGACAAGGATATAAGGAGCTAGCTGAAGAGACACTGGTGTCCCTTCGCTTAACAGTCGGAAGAGTAGGTAATAAAGAAAACAGGTTTTGCCTGGATTTGTACTTAGGAAGCGATCAATTGATAATCGGCGAGGAGAACTTACCGATTCCCGGTTGCCCAGTGACAATAACCCCATTCTGACCCTTGCTCCTCGCAGTGTCATAATCAAAATCCCTCCATGCCACGTCATATTCCTGTCTAACCAGAAGACCATGTTCATCAGGGTAACCGAGGACCGCCATATTCAGAGAGTCGATATGTTTTTTCGGCACGTATTTCCAGGTATTTCCACTGTCGGATATCTCCTCAAGTATGACTGAGAGATCTTTTCTCCACAATATGTCGTACAGTCTCTCGGCAGCTCGCATCCCTGGCAGCAGGACAGATGAGTTACCCAAACGACATAATTTTTCTAGTTGAACTCACTTGGACCTAAATCGACATAAAGGTAGACATGAACATTCTGCGGGTCATGCCAGCCAGAAGGCACTTTTGCTCCATCCTTAATATCTGCCCACCGATTCCCACGTGCGCTGTCCACTACCCTTTTTCGGAGAGTATTCTCTGGTTCCAGGGGAACTGGATAAACCTGTGGAAAGTCTGAGTTGGAATGCTGATTTTTGAAGGTATCACCAACCAAAGAGCGGAGTGAAATTTGGTGAAACCAGCCCCCGTGATTACTCAAGCGCGCACTCTCCTCCGTCCAAATGGCCGTCCGAAGCTCGCCAACGTAAGATATAGTGTGCGGGTAAGCACATAGTTTCGAAAGCAGTGGTACATAAACCAAGATCTGAGTCTGAGTTGACATGTGAAACCGAAGTTGGCCGATGTAGCGTCATCACATCAATGATCAAGGTGACATCATGAGTTAGGTACTTTTCGCACGGTTCTCACGGTACGGCCCACCCCGGACCGGCCTCAAAGTTCAATGTCGACAATTAGCTAATACTGTATCACCTATATATGGCAACTCAAGATCCGAGCTGACATTGGCGCTAATCAGCGCCAAGACAGTTCATGCTGGGTGGCAATAATCTTTCTCCCTATCGTCTCGCTCGATGCTCGGATCTACTATACTTAGGACTTATCACTCGGTCTGTCTTACTGTTACATCTCAAACATACATTTTTTTGTTAAGAAATCGGGGAGCAGGGAGAGGTCACAAAAGATCATGAAGGAGGTTCGTTGCTCGTCAGTCGAGAGTCATCAAAGGTCGTGTGCTGCGCTGCGGCGGAGCGGGGCTCGCGTCGTGGAAAGGAAATAGGACCCGGCGGAGGAACCGTTGCTCCATACGGCGAAGGCGTTGGGGTCTGCAGGCCTGCAGAGGGGCGGGACGCATGCTGGGTAGCGCGAGAGGCACCCACATCGATAGTCTGCCTGCGTGGGGGGAGGAGGAGAGGTAACAAAAGATCGTGAATGAGGTCCATTGCTCGCTAGTCGAAAGTCCTCAAAGGCCACGCGCTGCGTTGCGGCGGAGTGGGGCTCGCGTCGCGGGAAGGAGGTTGGACCCGGCGAAGGCACTGCTGCTTCGTACAACGAGCGCGTCGGGGTCTGCAGGCCTGCAGAAGGGCGGGACGCATGCTGGATAGCGCGAGAGGCGCCAACGTCGATGGTCAGATTGCGTGGGGGGGCTCTGGGGGGTCCCGATAGGCGATGTGACAGAAGGAGTGCTCGAAAGACGGGGGTACGGCGTTGGCATCGAGGCCAGATGCGCACCATTGGCGAGGCGGACATCGATGTCGGGGGGCCGCGGAAGAGGCGTGAGCTCTGACCAAAACAAGTTAGCACACTCAAAAAAGAGGGGTGGGGGAGAGGACGCACCAGGCCCAAGCACATTCATCGACCTCCGGAACCGCTCTACTTTGCGCCTGACCCGCAGGACGTACACGAGAGCCAGTACTACCGCCAGCGCGATGGCCCCGCCAACCGCACCGAGCACGATCGCGACGACGTGCGGGGTCGACAACGGACGCGCTCCCGCTGCCGTGGACCCCGCAGACGCGGTAGTGGGTATCTGGGCTGGATGATTGCCAGCGCTGGTGGTGCTGTTGCCGGTGGCGAGGACGGCGAAGGGCGAGGCGAGGGAGAAGGATCGGACGTGTGCTTTCACGGAGGACCAGGCGGCGCCATGAGGAGCGCAGCTGGCGCAGAGGCTCGTGAGGGAGCCCCTGCCGCCCGCTGCGAGACGCGAGCCCGAGGGGGAGGGAGGGAACGCGACCATCGCCTGCGGTGGTGGCGGGTGGAGAGTGAGGGGAGGGAGGAGGAGGAGGATGAGAGCGCAGGTTCAGGATGGGGGGGCTCTGCGCTCGATGATTGATGTGGAGTTGGGAATGTCATGAGAATCCCGACCTCGTTTATCCTGAGAAAAACGTGCGGGGCTAACTTACTGTAGGGCAGTGGGAATGCAGTACTGTCCTCGCCATCACGACAATTCTTCACGGCGCCCATCACGATGCGGAGGAGCGACAGCCGGGTGCCCTATTGGTATGCATTAGAGTCAGCGTCGTCAGGTACAGTGTCCGGGCCGATGTTGAGATAGACAAGGTGATGTACGCTCGTTGTCATACAGTAGATGGAATGATGAGTTCGGCCAGTGGCTGTGCAGATGTGCAGATGATTTGATCAATCGTTAGCGCCGCACACTTTAGCCATGGCTGCATCACCCCTCGGATCAGCATCCGTTTCTTGCTTGCACTTCGGTTATACTGTGGCGTCAAACCTATGAGCAGGCCAGCGCTTCCTCGACTGGGTGGTTGTCAAGGCACTCGGAGGAGTTCGATATTCTGGAGCTGGTCTCGCAGTGTGCAGAGGTCCACAGCTAGTGCGAGCTTCGGGGATGAGTACTAACTTACTCAGGCTATTGCTACAGTGCGTGCCGTAGTACTGCCATCAGGTCCAAGGCGCCATCAAAGTGCGACTAGCTCGACGGTTATTTTAACCCGCTCCGAAACTAGCAAAGTCACCCACTTGATTGCGCTCGATTTCATCGAGAAAAGCCCGCTTCGTACTCACGCTGATGTGGGCCCCTACTGCCCCCTACTTCGTTGTACCTGACGTAGCGTCTTCGCCTCTCTCATCGGTGTCTCCACGACGCTTCTCACTGACGCGGGGCCCTCTTCAATTCCTCACATATCCCGACTCGGACCTGATCGCATGCCGCCTTGGTGTGGATGTCTTCCACCAGTCCCTCACTGCTGCTGGCTCGACTTCTCAGTTCTCGTACCTTTGGATACCGGCCCCTCTGAAGGGATGCTGCAAGCACGCAGCCGGCGCTCCATGTTTACTTTGGACATCGCGTACCATCCGTTTCAATCGGGACTACAGTACGTCCTCACGCTTTGCATTTCCCATTGTAATGATATCGCATAAATATGAGGGTACATCCACCAGAAAATCCGGATAACAGAATTGAATACCACAATGTTGACATTGACAACCTAAGAAGGATATGCTCTCCATCTTACGTCTAATACAAAGAAAGATGTATCAGACGATATCACATCATATTGGCCATACAAAAGATGAGGCCGACCCCGTCAAATTTTCGGGCATCAAAGACTGGCCAACCCCACAAAACGTCAAACAGGAACGATCATTCCTAAGGTTCTAGGCTAATCAGCTAATAACTGGTGCAAATTCAGTGGCCATGGTTTTTGCATGATGATTCACCGAAGGGGGGCCAAGAGCGTCCTTGTCCTTGTGCAAAATACCCTTCACGTTGCCCCCGCCTTCAGTAGCAGCGCCCAAACCAGGTAGTACAGAGGCCGGCTGTGGTGTTCCGGGAGGGGTGGTAGCTAACATCGAGGACTGGGATTCTAGCAAAGAATGTGCGTGGTCGGATCTAGTCACGGGTGGGTCGGGGGACAATGGCGGGGTCTGTTGGAAAGATTTTTTCGGGAACGGGAATAGGAGGTGAAGATGGGAAATCTGGCACGTCCGAAGAAGTGCGGGAGTCTGCGTTGTGCTGATGGGTAACTGCAACCAGGTGGGAAAGTTGAGGTAAGAGGAGGGGGGGAGTAAAGTTTCAGGCGTGGGGTAGGGCATCGTTCTAATGAAGGTGTCAACGCCTCCTCGTGATGCATTGGGCGGTGGTTGATCGGACGAAGTGACAAGAATGTGATGGTCTTCAACTGTCGTCGGATGAGCAGGGTGGAACGACACTAGGACGGGTGTGTGGTCGCCACTGGCAAGCAGCGGTACACATGTGACATTTCCATCGACAGGTAGTGGGACAGGCACGGATGAGGAAGGCGTATAGGGGGTGCTGGAGAGGGGAAGCAGGGACCAACGTAGTGTTATCACGCAAGGCAGAGTGAGCAATGGTTGCGGAGGGCAGTGGACTTCATGGATGTGAGGTGTCGAGTCTGGATGGTGGCTAGTGACATTGCACAATGGATACGAAGATGGTTCAGGACAGAATTGGGTCGAGATCGTGAGTGGTGTCGAATCGTGTTTGGGGCCCGGGCAGCGTCGGTACCCTTGATGTAGAGTGATATAAACGTTGCGAATGCGTCTTAGGATATGCCTAGTGATTTGCCGGCCCGGCTCCAAAGCCGGATGCCGGCCAAAGCCAGCTGTGGAAAGCCGTTCCCACGGACGCCGCCGGCCCAGCTTTTGATGGCCCACGGCTCTGGCTCCAGATTTGGAAGGACGGCGGCCCGGCCCACAGCCTCGGCTCTGTGATGTGCGGTCCGGCCTAATTGCCACATGTCTCTCGCAGTTGTTACCGTGCGACGTGCGACCCCACTCTGGCGTTCCTACCACTATTTGGCCAATTCCTCTCAAGGTCAAGTGCAAGTTGTTGCCACATCATCAGTCTTTCAATTAGTGAGGTTATTTCCCCCCATTTTTCTGACACAAATCCGGACTTTTGAGTTCAGTGTGGCTTATTCCTTGTGTTCCCCAGCGTGCTGCATTTTCGCGCGGCCTTATAAACTCGAACCCGACACGTTCCCGACCCAGTTGGCCACACTTATGGAGTTTCACATTGTGCACACGCGTGCCTGACCATTTTCGACCACCTGCAACCAACGGACTCTATTTTCATTCCCGACCTTGCTGCACTCGCGCGCGGCTTTATATCTTCGACGACAACGCGTTCCTGACCCAGTTGGCTACACTTATGAAGTTTCACATCGTGCGCACGCGTGCCCGACTGTTTTTGACCACCTGCGACCAACTGACTCTATGTTCATTCCAGACCTTGCTGCACTCGCGCGCGGCTTTATCTCTTCGACGATAACGCGTTCCTGACCCAGTTGGCCACACCTATGAAGTTTCACATTGTGCGCACGCGTGCACGACTGTTTTTGACCACCTGCGACCAACCTGACTCCGTGTTTATTCCAGACCTTGCTGCACTTGCGCGCGACTTTATATTTTCGACGACAACGCGTTCCCGATTTAGTTGGCCACACGTATGAAGTTTCGCATTGTGCGCACGCGTGCCCGACTGTTTTTGACCACCTGCGACCAACTGACTCCATGTTCATTCCAGACCTTGCTGCACTCGCGCGCGACTTTATCTTTTCGACGACAACGCGTTTCCGATCTAGTTGGCCACACGTATGAAGTTTCACATTGTGCGCACGTGTGCCCGACTATTTTCGACCTCCTGCGGCCAACTGACTTCATTTTTATTCCAGACCTTGCTGCACTCGCACGCGGCTTTATCTCTTCCACGACAACGCGTCCGCAATCGTCGCGGACCTTCATACGATGGCTCATGCCATGCGGGGGCCTGCGCGACACTTTGCAACAGCTCACACCCCCAAAACCCTGTAGATCTTAGACGTGTTCCCTACTAGTACTATCCCTAGCAATCTGTTTGTCTTGAATATACTATCTGAATCCAAGTCTGAATCTATGAAGCCACGGCCCTAAAGCCGAGGCCAGCCTAAGCCGTTGAAAGCCAGGGGGTTGGCCTTGGCTTGACTTTTGGAAAGCCTGGGCCCTGGAAAGACGGGCCAAAGCCACGGCTATCAGGCCGAGCCGGGCCGGCAAATCACTAGTCCCAACCGGCCCTGTAGCGGTTCACCCATTTTCCAAATTTGGATGAACCGCAACCGGTAATGTTCTCAGGCCGGATGAACCGCAACCGAAGGTCCGGTTGCAACCGGTTGCGGTCCGGTCCGGTCCCGGTTTTTTTCCGGTTCATGGGACTGGACTTTCGAACACTACTCTACGCGATCAACTTCCTCAAAGACCACCAGATGACGCGTGAGGATTTTGCGAAGGTGTGAAATGACTTGGACGAAGATACATGGTGAGTCATCCGGTCCTCATTTGATACAATTTTAATACTTAATCATAACCACAGACATACACCTGGGCGCAAACACGAAACTCGGAAGAAGGCCATGACTGCGACAACGACGACGACATTGGCAGCCACCTGCGTCACAGCGTTGTCCCCGCTAATGCCAGCGAGGTCGTCGTGGTCTTTGGTGGTAATACTCAACAGGCTCGCTCGTCGCGCGCGTCGTGTTCCAACCCATCGAAGAGACTTCACGCATATTCTTCTCCAAATCTCTGTCTTCCTCCCCGTCATCGTCGTCCAGCGAGAACGACCAAGAGGCGCAGGAGACCGCTGTCGAATTGCTGTCGACCCTCCTCCTCCTCTCCACACACTCCCTCCTTCTCCTCGTTGTCTTCGGCCCGCCGTACCTGCTGCTGGCAACCGCATTGGTGCTGCCTCCGCGATACCAACAGACCTCCGCACCGCGCATACTGCGCGCGTTCCGGTTCTACCTCCCTGCGATGGCATATAACGGTGTACTCGAGGCGTTCCTCACGTCCGTATGCACGCCTGCAGACCTGCGCGCCCAGAGCCGCATGCTGGCCGCCACCTCCGCCGCGCTCATCGCCACGGCGCTCGCAGGCGCACGCGTGTTCGGCGCCGGCGACGCGGCACTCGTCTGGGCCAACAACACGGCAAGCATGGCCGTGCGGGCGCTGTACGCCTGGCGCTTCGCACGCAGGTTCTGCAAGGCCCGCGCCGTGCCCCACCGCCAACGAGAGACCGAGCGCGCGCTAGGGCTCGCCGCGCTACGCCCCCCGCTCGGCGTGCTCGTAGCGTTTGCGGCTGCCGCAGTCTGCACGCGCTGGAGCGCCGCTGCGCATGCAGATGTCCGGCTGTCGCTGTGTGCGCAGCGCTGGCACATTGCGCTGGGCGGTTGCTTGTCTCAGCGTCTGTCTCGTCGTGTGGTGCGTTCCATTCTCGTTTCCCATTGTTCTCGCGCCGTGCGAGCGAGACCGTTTGCTGACGACGATGCTGACGCTGGTCTCTAGCTACGTCTTGGAGCGACGCCGGGTCCTGAGGACGATCGCAGTTTTGAGGAGGAGCCGGAAGTGACGAGGAAGTGAGTGCGGAGAGGGTTGGTGCATCCATTGTAGTCAATAGAATGTACTCTCTTGTCGTGTAATGCAGTAGAATGGATCAAATTCAATGTAATTCGATGCTCAGCGTTTCTGTGTGTGGTTCGACAATATTCAATAAGAATCATCGGATATCATTAAAATTCGACAGGGATTGAAATAATAAAATCAATCGCATCCAATAAATATCATTATTATGCAACACACAATTGAATCCAAATGGATATAGTCCAAAATTTCGGATTCGATTGAATGTGTTGCGTTAGGCTCGTCCTAACGGTGCTCGACTTGAGCGATGACAGAGTGGCTTAACGTGCGAGGGACGACTTAGCGAATATAGATACACGTCCTGAGTAGGAACGTGATCAATGTCAGCACTGGGGCGAAGTCCACCAGGCGTATGCGTCGTTGGGCGATCTGCTCTACGAGAGCCAGACGCACTAGCAGACAGAGAGAGAGAAGAAGACAGACAAGGAGAGATGAGACGAGAATAGGACTGATGATTCAAGAAGACCAAGCTAGGGAGCTCGGTCTTCGTACTACTAGTCCTTTATACAATTGACTGAGGAGCTTTGAAGCTCCTCCTAAACGTAGGGTACCCAGTAGTGATAGTAGCTCGAACCCTACTACGACTATCCTAGGAACGAGTTCAAGTCCGATAAGATCTACATGTGATAACAGCCCTAAGGCTGACTGAGACGACTGTCCCTGACTAATACTAGGGTAGTCAGAACCCCGTGAGTCCGCAGTCCGTACCGATGAGTCCGATCGCAACAGAATGTATTCAATCGAATTCAATCGCATCCATTTCCATTAATCGGGATTCCCACTGGGACTCATATCTTACCCAGACGGATGGGCCATGATTGTAGCCTGGTCACAAGCAATCACGATTCTATTATGATAATAATACAAGCTTAAATTCTCTGATAATTTGCAAAGCAATTTCGACTTTGCTAAGTAATAAAATTTGATAAAAGTTTTAGGGTTTTTTGCTGATGCCACCTCAGTTTGATGAAGCGGAGAATTCGCTAGAGACGTCTGACCTGCTCGCCCCCCAAGATAAGACCCGAGGCGGAGCAGGCACCCAGAGTCTTCCCGCGTGACTGCACGACATTTTTAGAGAAGAAATTGGAGGTCGGTATTGGGCACTCGAAAGGCCACTCGTCGGACCTTTTGATATTCGCGCAAAATACATGTCGGCTCTGCAGAAACATGTTACTACGGATAAGTGCACGTTCTACCCCGGGGTGCACACTTTGAGAGGGGAGAAATATATCGCGGAGCTGGAACATGCACTGACCCAAACACGGAACAGGGTAGGTGCTTCAATCAGATGTCACTGTGCTTTTTCTGATTGGTTCGCAGACTACACTCGAAGGCTAGTTACATACCCGTGTCAACCATCTCGGCAGCTATCGCGACGTCTAGAAATTCAGAGAAACACCCTCCTTGCGGTGCAGGTGGTGGTGGAAAGTCAATTAAACCAACTTGGTTTGAAAGTTATTTCTTATATATGCTAATAGTTAAGTGTGTAACGAAAAGAGCTCGAAAGTTTATGGTGTATGATGGTCTTGACCTTGATGGTCGTGAGTAAAGTCAAATACCGAGTGACGTGGGAATTGTCGGATGGTCATGATCACTGTACAACTTTACTCAGTGTTGTACAGGTCAGGCTGACGCCGGGTCACGAGGGTCAGGGTAACCGGGTCATGCAAACCTGACTGACCTTTGACGGGTCAGTCAGATAAAGCGTGAGAAAAGATAAGATAAGATCTTTTGATCGGCAGTGCGGCCCAGCGAGGTAATGCGAGGACCACATTGAAATTCGATTTAGATCCAGAAGGATTCTTTTTTATGAAATTATTATTAATATAATAATTCACACGCTTCAGTCTCCCTCGTGCTTTCTTGTTTTCTGTCATTTCCCTTTTCGGAAACTTCCCACCCCTTGACGCGCCATGACTAAATGACTAAAATATAGTCAGCTGGCGCGGGTCAGAAAATGACGGGGTCAGACCCGGGTCATGACAACACTGACTTTACTCACTACGTCACCGTTTACGGTCCAGTCAACGAGTCACTCGGCTCAAATGCGCCGCGACGCATCTCGCCGAACGTGCCCCAGATCCTCGTCTTTTCATGGCGACCATCACTCTAGACATCCCTCTTCGCAAGCTGATCCTGAACCTGTTGAGTCTTCCAACGTGCTCTTCGACGACCCTGAAGCAGATATCGTCCTCCGCTCCCGCGACTCTCAAACATTTCGGGTCCTCAGGCTTTACATCACCAGGAGTTCTACCGTGCTCAGTGATCTGATACAAGCTACTTTCGACTCCTTTCGCGTTGCCAATGTCAAAGAACGGCTTCTAGAAGTACAACTATCTGATAGCAGCGCGATTCTTTCCAGCTTGCTCACTTTCATTTTCCCCGTATTGCCCATTCTCCCATCAACTCTCGAGGAAACGATGGAATTACTATCAGTAGCTCAAAAATACGAGATGAGTTCCATTCTAACCCACATCCGGGGTTCTCTCGCTCTCCAAGACCCTCCTTTCATCCGCCCAGAGAACGCATTCCTCGCCTACTCAGTCGCACAGAGGTACGGACTTCGCAAGGAAGCAATCCAAGCAGCGCGACTCACGTTGAAGTTCACGCTGACGATTGAGAGACCCGAACTCGAGGTCGTCCCAGGCGCCTATCTCCACGAACTTTGGAACTATCACAAAACGGTCCGAGCTCAGTTCTCACACCACTCTTGGTCTCGCACCGCTACCGTGTTCAATGCCACGCTGAACGATTTAAATTGTACTCGAAGTAACTGGGCCGAAGCCTACGTCGTTTCGATGAGAAAGGATCCCTCTCTCTTCGACCCTATTGAGTTCCAGATGGCCCTCACGCGGCATACTACTAAAACAGTCGATTCCTCCGGATTTTCGGTGGCTGGGTGCCCGCGTTGTATCAATATACCGGTCGAGACGATCCGCGCCTTTTGGACGGCCTTGGCTGCCGCATTTCATCGCTGTACGGAAACGGTGAGCACCATGGATGTGAACCACGCTCTAAATATTATTCAGACACCTTAACAGGCCGATTCAGAACTATTAATCCTAGGGACCGAAAGGAACTCTCAAAGCCACATTGATTTATCCGCTACCCACTTACCCCTGCCCGAATGCATGGACACAGGCGAGGCGGACATTATAGTACGGACATCCGACCTTGCTAATTTCCTCGTCCACAAGTCGGTGCTGGCCTCTTCATCGTCGGTCTTCAGGGATATGTTTGCCCTCCCTAACCCTTCAAACGACGGAATGACAGACGGACTTCCTGTGGTGGATATATCGGAAGACTCGGAGCTAGTGCGATCCCTCATTACAATTATGTATCCCGTTCCTTCAGAAATACCGCCATCGTACGACAGAATCCTGGCTCTGCTCGCCGCTGCCCAGAAATACGAGATGGACGCCGTTCAGTCAACTATACGTGCCGAGGTCGCACGCGAACCGTCTCCTACACTGGACGGTGCGCAGGCTTTTCGTGCGTACGCTATTGCGAGCAGCAGCGGGCTCAGACCGGAAATGGAATTGGCGGCGTGTCTCACTCTGGACCAACCTATGACATTTAAACATCTTGGAACCGAGTTGCGGTCGTTCGAAGGACGGGCGCTACGCGAACTCGTCAGCTTTCGTGAGCAGTGCCGGGACAATCTCGTTTCGTGCTTCCAATCGCTTCTTAATACTGATCATGGGCCTTCAAAAATCTGGGTTGGCTGCCCAGTGGACAAGACTGAGCGGCTTGACTCGATTAGAGGGAATCGTCGGAAGGTGAGGCGAGTGACCAACCCTAATGGTTCGACCGGAAACGACGAGCCCGAAGGGACTGCAACTGCACTTCCCTCGTGGCTACACGACCTTTTTACGCGTGAGATCGAAGAGCTGAGGCAGGCTTTCAAACGTCCACTCATCGAACCCTCGACCATTCGCGAGAAGTACCTGGAGGCTCTCCAGGATCATTCATCTCCGGATCTCTGCACCTTCTGCGCAAGAGTGCACATTACGAAAGGGGAGCGGTATTGTGTGCGGCTCGAGAA
Source organism: Lactarius hengduanensis (assembly GCA_021525025.1). Taxonomy (NCBI): domain Eukaryota; kingdom Fungi; phylum Basidiomycota; class Agaricomycetes; order Russulales; family Russulaceae; genus Lactarius; species Lactarius hengduanensis. The sequence goes on from JAKELI010000133.1 coordinate 71,477, forward strand.
GGCACTGAACCATGCCCGGGCGAAGGCAAGTACAGTGTTTTCGCCTCGACTAAATTATTGGGATCTAAACATGCGCCGTTATTGTCTCAAGGCCCCAGTCGTTTCTTAGACATGCCAGGAGCTGCAAGTGGAAAGTAACCTTCCTATTGCGTCGACTCGGGGTTGGAGATAAGAATGTTTGTTTGGTAGTAGCTTAGCGTGTAAGGCAACAAAAAATTCTCACCTCACCCGTTCTTACAAGCGGAGGATTACAATCACCGTGGGCCTGTCGACAGGTAACTTCGCGGTCACGGGGGCGTCTGCCAGTGAGATGAGTCCACTCCAATGGTCGCCATCACCTCTTTAGGTTGGTAGTGGCCACCATCACTCGTGGTCCCCATTTATTTTCTTGCTGTAGGAGCGATGGAATGGGAGAAAGGCATTCTCGGTGGGGTTATGCAACAGAGTCGTGCGCAGCTCATTTGTCTCTTCAGAGGATCCCGAACGCAAGCAATTATCGCGTTTTGGGCTTGGTTTTGGAGCTGGTGTCAAACTAGGAGTCTGTAGACGCTCTGCGGATGGACAAATTTGCAGTCAAGGTAGGCTTATTAGCTCAGGTTCCACTCGGATTAACCAGAACCCCGTATTGACTTCTAGCCTGGTGCTGGGGACTGCTAGCATAGTGGTGGTTGCGCGAGTTGCGAGTTCCGTACTTCAGGCGTGCATTAGTAGGTTCGAAAAAAAAAACTACTGGTACATATCATGAGCATTATAAATTGGCAGTTTTGACACAACGCGTAATAGTGGTCACCTCTTCGAAGTGCAAAGGTGTCACGGTAGCCTACGACGAGGTAGTCTCGCAAAGATCTCACGGTCCGGTCCGGTCTGGCAGCAAAACGGCCAGACCGATCGACGAAAACGAAATGAAGGCGTGAGAACCTTGGTCGGAACCGACCAAAAAATCCACGTTTATAACCGGCGAGTTACAGGTGCGGCACTGGTGCTCGTTATAATTAAGTAGACACACCCAGAAATGTGTCAGACGAGTGGCTTTCGGTTGAAGTACCTTCAGGTTCGTGGCCCAACTCGAGAGTGCCCTTGACCTTGACCTTTCATGGCTACCGTCATCCCAGGCTTCCCATCTCCCTCTCTGCCAACTGATCTTGTCGAATCCTCTGAAATACTCTTCGACTACCCTGACGCAGATGTCGTTCTCCGCGCCTGCGACTCCCAGACGTTTCGGGCCCTCAAGTTCTATATTATCAACAGTTCTACCGTCCTCGGAGAGCTGATACAAGCGCAATCCGACACCACCTCTGACACTGCTGGTCCAGAAAGCACTCAAACACGGCTCCCTGAAGTACAGCTTCCCGAGAGCAGCGCGATCCTCTCAAGCTTGCTCACTTTCATTTTCCCCGTAAATCCCGTTCTCCCATCAAATCTCGAGGAAACGATGGAGCTTCTGTCGGTTGCTCAAAAATACGAGATGAGCACCGTCCTCACTCACATTCGGGGCTCCCTTTCTCGACAACACCCGCTTTTCATCAATCCAGAGAATGCTCTCCTCGCTTACTCACTCGCACAGAGATACGAACTTCAGGAAGAGGCAATCCAGGCGGCGCGACTCACATTGATGTTCACTTTGACGATCGAGTCTCTCGAAGACAAGCTCACCATTATGCCAGGCGCTTATCTTTTCGAACTTTGGAAATATCACCAAAAGTCCAGACCCTGCTCAGATTGGACCTCCCTTCGTCTGGTGCCGGTGCGGCGCTGCAGGGTTTCAACTGTTCTCAACATACTAATAACGGTAACCCATACTGGATCGAGTTATACATCTGGTCCATAATAGAACATCCTTCTCTATTCGATTCTATTGAGTTTCAAATGGCCCTGGCACGACATACCGCGGGTTATGGTACGACGCGGTGTTCATCCTGTATCCTTATACCTGTCGAGAAGATGCGCACCTTTTGGACGACCCTGGCTGCCACTGTTCAGTGTTGTATGGAAAAGGTGAGTATTCTGTACACGCAGTACACACCGATAATATTTTGACACTTCCGCAGGCTGAATCAGAGTTGTCGATATTTGGGACTGAAACGAGTCCAAGTCCATCTACTGTCTCATTGCCTCTTCCCGAATGCTTGGACTTGAGTGAGGCAGACGTCATAGTACGGACCACAGACCTTACTAGGTTCCCTGCCCACAAGTCTGTTCTGGCCTCCTCATCCTGGGTCTTCAGGGATATGTTTACTCTCCCCAGGCCTCCAAACAATGAAACGGTCAACGGGCTTCCTGTGGTGGATATATCGGAAGACGCAGAGCTAGTGCGATCCCTGATTACAATTATGTATCCCATCCCTTCAGAATTACCTGCATCGTACGACAGAGTCCTGGACTTGCTCGCCGCCACACAGAAATACGAGATGGATGCCGTTCAGTCTTCCATACGTGCCGAGGTCGCACGCAGGCCGTCACCCACGCCGGACGGGCCGCTGGCCTTTCGTGCGTATGCCATCGCCAGCAGCAGCGATCTCACACCGGAAATGGAAATGGCGGCGCGCCTCACTCTCAACCAACCAATGACATTTGAACATCTCGGAGACGAGTTGGAATTGTGCGAAGGATGGGCCCTACGCGAGCTTTCCCGCATTCGCAAGGGCTGTCGAGACAATCTCGTCTCATGCTTCGAATTATTTCTCAATGTTGACTGTGGCCCCTCGAAAATATGGGTCGACTGTCCCAAACACGTGAGTTATCTGCTGACCAGTGCCTTTCTTTGTCTCGCTCGCTCACATATCACTTCCAAAATGACCAGTCCAAAACGTCCCCGTCGACATTGCCCGCGTGGGTGCGCAACCTTTTTACCCCACTGATCGAAGAGCTGAAGCAAGCGTTTACACGTCCACTCATCAAACCCTCGAGCATTCGTGAGAAATACCTAGAAGCTCTCCGGAAGCATGCCGCTCCGGATCGCTGCACCTTTTGCCTGGGGGTCCATGCTATGAAAGGGGATTGGTATTGCATGCAGCTAGAGAAAGCGCTAGATGAGGCCTGGGCTTGGGCCTGGGAGAAGGCAAGTGCAGCGTTTGCGTTTCAAGGGTATCCTTAGAGTCTGACCGCCCATTGCGCCTTTCTTAAGACCCCAGTCGTTTCTGCTTAGACATGGACACGACCGAGCCCAGCTCTAGGAACTATTTCAAGGATTTTAGTTGAGGGGGACAAGAGGGGGACCTTTTTGGTGAGAGAGGTTGTGATTACTCCTAGTTTACCCTGTGCATGTGTTTATGTTCTGTACAGTCTACAGTAATTATCTAGGAACGACTGATGAACCCTCTTCCTGCTTTGTGACTTCGGAATTCCCGCAGAGCGTTCTTAAGGCTCGCGCGCTAGAGTACAACATCGAGGCAAATGTCATCGGACTGACGGGGCCATCTGGCCGGAAGGATTGCCACATAAGTACTGGTAGACATCAACATGCACGGCGCTCTTGTGAGTCGTTTCCAAGATCGCTTCCACGTGTCATGTCGAGATAAGTTATCAGGCTTTGAAGCGATATCAGGATTTGAACAATGTGTCGGTGACGACTTGGTTCGGGTGTGGAGAGAGGATGCTTCTCCCACAGCTACCATCCGAGTTATTTCCAGGTTAACGGCGTCCGCCAGTACTTACACCAGTGCGCCAGCCTGAGAGTACTGTAGTGCCATTGCCTCTGAGGTATCGACTCTCGTAGATATCGAAGGATCCCTACCCCTATACATTTGTCTTCCCATGGCTGCTGTCTCTTCATACACATCCCGTGGATTGATCGCGATGAACTCATCACCCCTTGACAGAAAGATAGAACTTCTATCAGTCTCTCAAATTAATAAGAGTCAAAAATACGAGACTAACTAGTCTGATACGATAACCCTTCAAAGATCTGAATTGGCTGTCACAGAAGTAAGGCCGAGTCATTGACTCAGGACGCACCCTGCACTCAGGCCTCAGGCTCCACGTGTGGGTGCACCGTTGAGATTGTTCTGTGCCACCACCCCGGGTCGAAGAGCTGAAGCAACGTCAAATTGACGATCATTCATGTGAAATAGCTAGACGCCGTGCGTGGCATGTAGCTTCGGGGAACCCCACTTATCCCTTTGAAAGACGTGCTATGAAAGAGGAGGACTATTGAGTGCAACTGGGAGTAACCAATAGCCCGTTCTCTGGAGGGGGAAATGGTCTCGTACTATCGAGAGTATGTAGGATAGTCGTGCTGTGCTTCGCCCCAAGCTTGAAGCTTCACCCAACTTGCAGAAGTCATTCACTTCCCCTTAGGCAATTCCATGGGTCCACTGACATGCCAGTTCCAGGAACATGTTAGTACAAAGTTGATGAGAGGGATGGAATAGTCGAGGTCATAGTCAAGGTCATAGTTGTTTCCAGTGACTCAGACTCGGTCGGACTCGGACATGGCAGTAAAAGGCGTGGGAACTCTACTGGTGCACCCAGAAAATGCGTCGGATGACGCTCATGGCCCAACAGTCTTCGAAAGTGCCCTTGACTCGGGCTCTTGTCTTTTCATGGTGACCGTCATTCAAGACCCCCCCTCTCCTGCGGCTGGTCTTAATGAATCTAAAGTACTTTTCGACTACCCTGATGCAGATGTTGTTCTCCGTTCCCGCGATTCCCAGACGTTTCGGGTCCTCAAGCTTTATCTTATCAAGACTTCTTCCATACTGGGAGAGCTGATACTACGAGCCTCTTCCGAGTCCGACACCGCCGACGCTTCCAATTCTGCGAGTGTTCAAACACAACTTCCTGAAGTGGAGCTATCTGAGAGCAGCGCGATCCTCTCCAGCCTGCTCACTTTCATTTTCCCCGAAAATCCCGTTCTTCCATCAACTCTCGAGGAAACGATGGAGCTCCTGTCGATTGCTCAAACATACGAGATGAGCACTGTGCTAACTCACATCCGGGGCTTTCTCTCTCGACAGCACCCGCTTTTCATCAGTCCAGAGAACACTTTTCTCGCTTACTCACTCGCACAGAGGTACGGACTTCGGGAAGAGGTAACCCAGGCGGCGCGACTCTCGCTGAAGTTCGTTTTGACGATCGAGTCTCTCGAAGACAAGCTCGCCATTATGCCCGGTGCTTATCTTCACGAACTCTGGAAATATCACCAAAGGGTCAAAACCCAGCTCAAGTTGGACCTCCCCTCGTCTGGTATTCGTGAATTGCTGAACGGTTTCAACTGTGCTCAATATTCTGTTGATCGTAACCCATATTGGCTCGAGTTATACATCTGGTCCATAATAGGAAATCCTTCTCGCTTCAATCCCATTGAGTTTCAAACCGCCCTGGCACGGCATACAGCAGGTAGCGGCATGACGCAGTGTTCATCTTGTATCCTTATACCTGTCGAGAAGATGCGCACCTTTTGGACGACCCTGGATGCTACCGTTCATCTCTGTATGGAAAAGGTGAACATTTTGTATACGAAGTACACACTAAGAATATTCTGACACTGACACCTCCGCAGGCCGAATCAGAGTTGTCGATCTTAGGAACTGAAACGAGCCCCCATTGTCATATGGGTCCACCCGTCGTCCACTTGCCACTGCCCGACTGTTTGGACTTAAGTGAGGCGGACGTCATAGTACGGACCTCAGACCTTACTAGTTTCCCTGCCCACAAGTCCGTTCTGGCCTCCTCGTCCTGGGTCTTCAGGGATATGTTTTCTCTCCCTCTGCCTCCAAACAATGAAATGGTCAACGGGCTTCCTGTTGTTGATATATCTGAGGACGCGGAGTTAGTGCAATCCCTCATTACCATGTTATATCCTATCCCTTCAGAAATACCTGCATCGTACGACAGAACCCTGGCTCTGCTTGCTGCTACACAGAAATACGATATGACTGCTGTCCAATCCTCTATCCGTGCCGAGGTCGCACGCAGACCACCACCTGCACTGGACGGGGCGCAGGCCTTTCGTGCTTATGCCATCGCGAGCAGCAGTGGGCTCAGACCGGAAATGGAAATGGCGGCGTGTGGCCGCGTGTCTCACTCTGGATCAACCTATGACATTTGAACATCTCGGAGACGAGTTGCGATTGTTCGAAAAACGGGCGCTACGTGAACTTGCCAGCTTTCGCAAGGGCTGCCGAAACAATCTTGTCTCGTGCATCGAATCATTTCTTGATGTTGACGGTGGCTCTTCGAATATATGGCTCGACTGTCCCACACACGTGAGTTACCTGCTGACCGGTGCCTTTCTCTTTGTCCCGTTCGCTCAAAGATTGCTCACGGAACTACCAGCCGAAAAATTCCCCGCCTACATTGCCCACATGGGTGCACAGCCTGCTTACCCCACTGATAGAAGAGCTGAAGCAAGGATTCACAAATCCACTCATAAAACCCTCGAGCATTCGCGAGAGATACCTGGAAGCTCTCCGGAAGCATGCCGCTCCGGATCTCTGCACATTTTGCTTAGGGGTGCATGCTCTAAAAGGGGAGTGGTATTGCATGCAGCTGGAGAAAGCGCTGGCCCAGGCCCGGGAGAAGGTAGGTGCAACACTTGCGCTTCCAAAGTACGCTCAGAGTCTGACCACCTGCTGCGCCTTTTTCAAGATGCCAGTCATTTCTGCTTAGACGCGGCTATGACCGAGCTCTGATCTAGGAACTGTTCGAAGATTTCAGTTGAGGGGGATTCTTTTGATGAGAGCAAGGATGAGGGGCGGAATTGTTGTGTGTGTGTATTCTGTACAATATCATCTTGAATATCATGTGCGCGGGGCCATCTGGTGACGGGGCCGGGGGAGATCGCCGCACAAGTACTGGTTGAGCATCAACACGCACGGTCGGCGCGCAGTTTCCAAGGTCACGTGTCATATCGAGATAACTATCACCTACTATATATTACAGCCGTTTTCATAAAGATGCGGAAAACCACTTTTTCGTTTTTGCCCATCAAGGCACACCAAAAGGTCCATGGACCTTAGCTAATGTGGCACGTGTTGCCACTGGTTGCCGCCTATTTGTCCCCATCATACTTCATGGCTTGCAAAAACTGACGATCTCAAGGCTCGTATCCCTTTCCTCTACTTTAGGGAGGGATACAGGGTGAAGGATATATGTAGGATCCTTGGGTTGGGTAAAACCTTAGTTTATGATTGTATCTGGAACCATGCGCAACACCACCCTGCTAACAGACCCAAGAACAGACCCCATTCCTTGCCTTGGGGACGTCGTCACATTGTCAAGCATGTCCATGTCAACTTTATCCGCTGTCCCTAAACTGTCCCTAAGCGCTAGGAAACAGTCTGAGAGTGTGTGCAGGATTTGGGGGTGCGAAGCGACGCAGCGTGTCGCGCAGGCCTCTGCGGGGCGCGAGATATTGTATAGGGGTCCGTGGCGATCGCGAACACGTTGGTGTTGAAGGGTTAAAGCCACGCACGAGTATGGCAAGGTCGGGAACGGGAACGAGGTTGGTCGGTTGCAGGAGGTCGGAAATGGTCGCACACGCTTTAGCGCGGCACGAAACTTGGAATAGATGGCCGCCGGGGTCAGGAATGCGTTGGGTTCGAGTTGCTAAGGCCGCGCGCGAGTGCGGCACACTGGGGAACGCGAAGAGCGAGCTTACTGAGCTCTGAGGTGAGAGGATAAGGCTCTGTTCTAATCTGAAGTGTAAAGTAGTAATTACAGGAGCTATATACTGTGGAAGGTAAGATGGGGTGCATTAGATAAACAGGGGAAAGCTAAAACGTGAAGGGATGAGTCCAGAGTGAGAGGGAAACCGAGCGCGCACAGAGAGCGCGGGAAAGCACGAAAGCGCGCGGGAACGCGGCGCTTAGAAAGCGTACAGTGGGAAAGTGTGCGAGAAAGTGCGAGCGAGTGTAAAAGCGCGATTTCACCGGCCAGGGAGAGCACTGGCGTATCACTATATCACCGCCAACTGCTTTCAGCCCGCCATAGCCACCTTGACTGTTCCGTAGCCTATGTTTCTGCCACCAGCCACTAGGCACTAGTCGGTACTAGAAATATTACCTAAGGTCCACGGACCTTTCAGTGTGCCTTGATGGGTGAAAACGAAAAAATGGTTTTCCGCATCTTTATGAAAACGGCTGTAAAGAGAAATGTTTGTCTTCGGAGTGAGCAGAGAATGAACGCGACTTGAACGATCGGCAGATGGCATCCAAAATCTTGGGACCAATTCGCGACGTCTACCTCGCTCTCCATCAAGATACCGACGCCGCCCCGACACGATTCTCCGCTTCCACTAGCCTTCTGGACGACATTCTGCTTGACCCGACCTCGTATCCACTGTGCGACATCCCTGGCCATCATCCGGGCTCGACACCTCACAGGCCTCACGTCCACAATGTCTCTGCTCCTATGACCTTTCCATCCATACCCGCTCCTCTTCGTATCTATGAAAACCTCGCATATGTGTTACCGCCTGACAACAATATATCTGTTCCGGCATCCTTGCAGCCCGCGTATCAGCCAACTATTGAAATCTTCCGGGTTCCTGCGACTTTATCGGATCTAGTCACCGCTGGTGCAATACCAGACATTTTCACCTCGGGTATAACGACCCCCCACCCCACTCCCGAAATTCCCACCTCTGCCCCACCGCTTCCCTCTTCCTCCCCACCTGCTGTCGTTGCCACCCACCGGCCTGACCTTCGCGCGCCTTCCGGCGCTCCAACCATCCCATCTTCTCCAGTTCTCAACGATATACTTCTTACAGCCCCGCTGTCTTTACGCTCGCCCATCACTTCATCAGGCCTCTCACCGTCTTACCTAGAATCTCGTCGCTCAGTAGTAACTACTACTTCCGGCGCTTCTCCAGAACGGGCTCTCGGCGAAACTGTTTTCTTTGCTTGCATACCCTTTTCTCAACGGTGTTTTGCCACATCGGACTCGGCGTTTGGATCGGTATTTAAAATGTCCCCGTGATCTGCATAGGGAAGATTTGTATCACCTGACGTTCTTGCTGCACCGGTCACCCGATAACCAATTGTCCATTTGACCCACCACAACCAACTGTCAGCTCATTACAAATTGGTCCTGGTGATTTGGGCATGTTTGTGAACTTGCGAGACGTCATTCAAGCGCATCAGGCGGCGACCCTATACCATCTGTGATCGCTGGGGAACACATCTAAGATGAGCAGGTTTGGGGGTGTGAGGCGTCGCAAGGCGTCGCGCAGGTCCCCGCGGAGCGCGAGCTTTCGTATATAGGTCTGCGGGAATCGCGGACGCGTCGGTGTCGAAGGGTGAAAGCCGCGCGCGAGTGCAGGGAGGTCGGGAGAGGCTACACAGAGCCTGCGAGTCGGGTGGTTGCAAGTGATCGGAAACAGTCGCGCACACTTCGGCGCGGCGCGAAACTTCGTAGAGGTGGCCCCCTGGGTCGGGAACATGTCGAGTTCGAGTTGCTAAGGCCGCGCGCGAGTGCGGCGTGCTGGGGAACGCAAGGGGTGTGCCTCACTGAGCTCCAAAGTCTGAAGTCTAAAGGGGGGGAGTCTACTATTACTCGACTTTGTTGTAGTTGTAATTACACGAAGTATATACCAGGGAATGTGGGCTAAGGTGTAGGAAAGTGTCCGGAATGAGTGGGAACACGAGTGGGAACTTGAGAAGCTGAGCGCGCACAGCCTGACAGCGGCGCGGGAATGCGGCGCTTAGAAAGCGTACAGAGCGCGGGTGAGCGCAGAGAAGTGTGGGCAAGTGCAGGGAAGCACGAGTGAGTGTGGGGGGCATCTATAATAAGGTGACTTCTCATGAATTAAACATAGACATAAAGTGCGACAATAGAAGTGAGGAGGGCCCGAAGGGCCCTCCGAATTTCTAGTATCAAGAAAGACAAGACATGTGACATGTGACATGTGACGGGTTGCCCCTCAGAAATCTCGCACATCCGAGTCCGAGTCCGAGTCGCTGGTTCAGTGGCACGACATCCGCGCGAACTGCCGGCACTTACACCAGTGCGTCAGCGAGACAGTGGCCCCGAGGTGTATCGACTCTTGTGGATATTGAAGGTTTCTTAGACCCTTGTCTCTTCCATGGCTACACTCCCTCCAGACACATCTGAGTCCTATCCACAGCCTCAGGCTGACCCCGGGCCCGATGAATCCCCCCCGGGCCACGTGCTCTTCGACGATCCTGACGCCAATGTCGTTCTCCGCTCCGGTGACTCCCAGATATTTCGGGTTCCCAAGCTTTATATCATCAGGAGTTCGACTGTTCTCAGCGAGCTGATACGAGCTGCTTCCAACACCTCTGGCGCTGCTAGTGCGGGCTTTGCCAGTGCAGGAGCACGGCTTCCCGAAGTCCAGCTGTACGACAGCGGCACAATCATTTCCTGCCTGCTCTCTTTCATCTTCCCAGTGCCTTCCATTCTCCCGTCATCCCTCGACGAAAAGATGGAACTTTTATCAGTAGCTCAAAAATACGAGATGAGCTCCGTGATGGACCACGTCCGTGGCTCTCTCTCGCTGCAGGACCCACCTTTCATTCACAAAGAGAACGCTTTCCTGGCTTACTCTCTCGCGCAGAAGTACGGACTACGTCGCGAAGCAATCCAGGCCGCGCGATTCACATTAAAGTCCACTTTGACGAACGAGAGGTTCAAGGACGTCACGCCAGGTGCTTATCTCCACGAACTTCGGAAATATCACCAAAGAGTCCAGGCCCAGCTCAAGTTAGACCTCCCATCGTCTGGCGCTGGTACCTTGTTCAATGCTTTGGACTGTATTTCTCAATACACCACCGGCTCCCGACACTGGGTCCACTCGTACATCGCGTCGATATCAGAAAATCCTTCTTCCTTCGATCCTATTGAGTTCCAGATGGCACTGATGCGGCACACTGCGGGCACAGTTAGTAACGTCGTCGGGAAATCCGTGGCCGGGTGCTCCTTCTGTACCCAGATACCAGTCGAAACGATTCGCACCTTTTGGACAACCCTGACTGCCGTCGTTCATCGCAGTATGGAAAAGGTGAGCATCGTATATATGATATACACTCAAAATGTATTCAGACGCTTTCGCAGGCCGAGTCAGAGCTGTGGACGGAAACAAGTCTTCGGAGTCATCCGGGCTTACCCACTGTTTCCCGTCCTCTTCCCAAATGCCTGGACCTTAGTGGGGCAGACGTCATAGTACGGTCACCTGACCGTGTCAATTTCCCTGTCCACAAAGCAATACTGGCCTCTTCGTCTTCAGTATTCGGGGATATGTTTTCTTCCCCTCAGCCTCCGAACAACGGAACAGTTGACGGGCTTCCTGTGGTAGATTTACCGGAGGACGCGGAGCTCATACGATCCCTCATCACAATCTTGTACCCGATCCCTTCCGAAATCCCTACGTCATATGACAGAATCCTGGCTTTGCTTGCCGCCGCACAAAAATATGACATGGGTATTGTCCAGTCCTTTATCCGCGACGAAGTCGCACGCCGACAACCGCCCGTACTGGTCGGAGCGCAGGCTTTCCGCGCGTATGCCATCGCGAGCAGCTGTAGGCTCATCCCGGAAATGAAGGTGGCCGCCTTTCTCACTTTAGATTACCCGATGACGTTTGAACATCTCGGAGACGATTTGCAATTGTTTACAGGACGTGCACTGCACGAGCTTTCCAACTTCCGGAAAAGTTGCAGAGATCAACTAGTCTCGTGCTTCGAATCGTTCTTTGATACCCGCGACGGCCCTTCAAGAATCTGGACGGGTTGTCCTGGAAGCAAGGCCGGGCCGTCGACTAGGAAAGCACCCGCACTCCCCGCCTGGTTGTACAACTGTTTTATGCCACAGATTGAAGAGTTGAAGCAAGATTTCACACGTCCATTCATTAACCCGTCAGTCGTTCGTAAAAAATACCTGGAGGCTCTGCGGGGGCACACACCGGCAGTTTCGGGATCATCGGGACAATGCACCTTCTGCTTAGAAGGATACGCTATGAAAGGGGATGAGTATTGCACGCAACTGAAGCAGGCAATAGCCCGTGCTCGGGAGAAGGCAAGTAGCCCATGTCGAGAATAGCCCCGGTGTCTGAACACGTGCTGTGCTTACTTGAGGTTTCTTCTCACAACTTGCAGACATCGTTCACTTCGACTTAGGCAATGCGACGGTCCATGCAGGTTCTGGGAGCTGGTTACGAGTAGACTTGAAAATTTAGTTGACGTGGTGCCCTATTGTAGGTGTGAAGCATGTGAAGCGAAGCGGTGAATGTAAGTCACATGAGTCGGAACAGTGACGTGAGAACTGTACCAGTTACTGGCGCAGCCCCGGCGCTCGTTAGCTAAAACACCCGCGTCAGACTCAGACGCCCGTGTTAATACGCTAATATAATGCGTTAATACCTTAATGGCCCAATAGTAGACTTTGAAAGCGCCCTTGACCCTTGTGCTTTCATGGCTACCATCACACCAGATCCTCTCTCTCCGCCAGCTGGTCTTGTTGAACCAAGTGTTGAAGTACTCTTCGACTACCCTGGTGCCGATGTCGTTCTCCGATCCCGTGACTCCAGGACGTTTCGCATCAGCAAAACGACATTCGCTTAATGTTTCGCTTATTTGAGTAATAAGCCACTTAAGCACCCCTAAACGGACATTAAGTGTATTTCAGATTAGCCGAGATTTAAGTGAGTTAAGCAAATAAGTAGATTCAATTCCTGAATTGGGCTTAATTTCTCGCTTATTCATGGCTTGACCTGTCCTTATTTATTAGAAACAGGGCTTATTTCCCAGACAACCAATATTTGGTCAAATATGTATATTCAGAAACACTACGATACATGGTCCTGTCAGAACCCTACCCCTCGCGATGCCAGTCACCTACCAGGTGCACCGCTAGGGATTACCACGGGTCGGCAAAACCCGTACGGGTCGCGGGTACGGGTCACGCGGGTACGGGTCAGGGTAGCCATTCTCGGACCCGTGCCAAACCCATACCCGTGGCACGGGTACCCGCGGGTAAGTTACAACTAACTGGCAACATGCCACTCACGACTCATTTCCTGCTTTCGAAATGTTCGGGCTGCATCGGATTGTCTTGGTGTGGCTTAGCTGCCATACCGGACTCATTCCCACCAACGACATCCAACACCCAAGTCGTGCCACGTCGCCATCGTCGGCCCATCGATTTCTCCCGCGTTTTCCCCACCCCATCCCATCCCATCTATCCACGTGCAATCTCTCTCTCTCTCTTCAAGCTTCGTCAATTCATTATCTCGCCCAGGACGACAACGAGGCGCATTTTCATCTCACAAACATAGACCGGCTGCGCGTTCCCGTGTCTCGTGCTGTCTCTGTTCGACATATCCGCATTGGTGGCAATGTAACTATATGTCCATTTTATCCAGGTCGTCTCGTCTCGTCTCACACTCTTCTAGCACTACAGGTGGCCCATCTGCGCTTCTCACCCTCGCCTCACGTCTACCTCGCCGTCGCCTCCCCACGTGTCGCGCAGCAGGGCCGGCGCCGTGTAGCACTGGATACGACGATCCTAGTGGTTATTATTCGGTCTCGGCAATCTCACGTGTACGCTGCAACCTCTGAGATGCTAAGTTTTTGTTTTTGTATTCATTGCGTTTTCTACTGACTCAATTGTCGTCCCTTTTTTTTTTGGCCTTAACATAAGGCCCCGACCGCTCAACAAAGCCACATGACGAGGCGACCACGACCGTGCCGGTGGTCTGTGTTGACCCATGAGATGACCACGACGGCAACGAGGCGACGGCGACTGCAATGACAGGGCAGTCACGACTCGGACGACGACGACTGCCGACCGCGACGACACGTGTGACGCGGTGAATACGACAACGATCACGCCGATGAGGTGACCTCTTCGACCCCTTCGATGAGCGATCACAACGACCACGGCGGCCAGGCGACCACGACGAGGCAACTACAACGACGACGACGACGACGGAGTACGACTACGATCACACCGACGAGGCAACAACAACGACCATGGCGACTAGGCGACCACAACGAGGCGACCACGGCGACGGCGACTGCAATGGGCGACTACGGCAAGGCGACTACGACGGCGACAGGGTGACCACGACGAGATGGTGCGACTACGACGAGACCACGGCGGCGACGGCGACGACAATGACCATGGAGTGACGACGACCACGGTCATGAGTAGTTACAAGTAGGAATAGATATTATTTGAGAAAACATTTAATTGAACTAGATTACACTGAGAGAGGGAGCGACGTGCGGGTACAGATAATCGTTGAACCCGCCAGTACCCGCCAGACCCGTGCTTCACCCGCGCGACCCGCAAAAACCCCTACCCGTACCCGCAAAAACCCATACCTGCAGCCACAGGTACGGGTTTTCGCGGGTACGGGTAGGGGTAGCCTCAAAACGACCCGGGGGTTACCTGTGGTAATCCCTATGCACCGCCTGTGTACTTCGGGCATGCAACTGGGGTACAGAGGGCGTATCTCCTATGGTGAGCGAGGCAAACCCTCCCTCCCTCTCCACAGGCCAGTACCGCAGTGATCCCAATCCAAGTGGCGGCGACGAGTTGGTGATAATGGCCGTGGCAGTTGTGTGGTTACAAAACATGAGTTAAAAAACAAAAACAAAAAAGTACCTTGTCTCGTGGATGACGTCGCGTGGTGGGTTTGATTTCGAGCCAGTTTGACGGCCATGATATGACAGTAGGAAAACATGTCGGTGGTAGTACTATGACTCATTCCTAGTAGTAGTCATAATAGGGTTCGAGCTACTTACGCTACTAGTCGTCTCGGTTCAAGGGGAGCTTCAAAGCGACCCCCCTCATGTATAAGTAGTACGCATTGAAGACCAAGGATCTCCATCTTGGTCTTCTTCAATAGCCATCACGCATCTGATTCTAGTCCTCTTCAAGTTCCTGTGTGTCTGCTACTTAGTTCGCTTGCCTCTAGTAGAGCAAGTCGCCATCAATATACGCCTAGTGGAACTCGCCCTAGTGCTCCTTACGATCACGTGCACCTCGAGGCCATGTATTCGTGTCACGTGACTGACAAGTCGCTGAAACTCGCTAAGTCGTTGACGCCCTTTCACGGTCCAAGTCGGACTCACGCCAGTGGCGGCGTTACAGACGCGGTACGACCCGCAGGAAGGAACTTCAACTGCGACATCGATACGAGAGGATTACCCACTCGAGAACAGTGGGGACGCATAGACGGACAACCAGAACAGGAACCGAGTACCTCGGAACCACGCACACCCGCACCCTCCGAAACAAGCGGAGAGGACGACCAGACCGAAGCAGACGACGAAGAGTCAGAAGTCGTGGAGATAGTCCAAACAGCTGAGTCGCTTCACATAACCGAACCAGAAGTCATCCACATATGCTCTCCAGCCATAGCTGCGATGGCGACCATCACACAAGAAGACACCCTCATTGACGAAGAAGTACGACATATTCGAGAGGAAGCTAATGCAATCCTCCAACCCATTCACCCAGGTACGGGACATCGAATGGATGCCGACGAAGCCACGATATTTCGCGCAGTAGGACCCGACCACCCGGATCCCCCCCCGGGCCGAGGAAGCCCCCCTCCACCGCGAAGACCCGGAGGAAACTTCGGAGGAGGACCACCGCGAGGAGGACCACCGAGAGGAGGCTTCCCAGCACCACCAGGAGGCGGTGGAGGCGGTGGAGGTGGTGGAGCCGGAGGAGGGGCAGGAATGCAGCCCGGTGAAGACAAACTAACGGGCAAGAAACCCACTGTGTTCACAGGGGACAGAGCCGACTACGAGGCCTTCCTCACTCAATGGCACCTCTACTGGGCGCTCAACGGGGACGCCCCCATCCTGAGAAACGTATACCGCAGATGCCTTATGTTCCTAGGATACGTAAAAGGACCGGCCGTCAGCAACTGGACCCTTGGATTCCTCACCTGGCTTAATGGCGAAGTAAGGACAGGGAGAGATCGATACAATGAGTACCTTTGGCAGCCAATGGATAGTGGTGGCTTATATAATTGATACCCCAGCTGACCAGCCAATGGTCAGAGATGGCTTATATAATTGATACCCCTAATCGGCGGTGAGAGTCTTTAATGGTTCATACTCAGCCGGCGCCGGCCGACGTCGGAGATTCTCCCGGAATTGATACTCCAGCCGACGCCGGCTGGATCGGAGATAGTCGGGAATCCCTGAGGCACTTAAACACAGAATAGAAAAGCAGAACACTTCCCAGAATATTGTGGATCCAGAGATGCTCTATATTGAATCAAATGAGCAGTATTCAACTCAGATAGGCACAGCAGAGTGCAAGCACCCTAGATACTTACAAGTGGACAGGAATAATCAGCCTATACCCATTAAAACATCCGCTCTAATTGATAGTCTAACTGATAGTGGGCAGATCGGAGATGGTCGGGGATCCCTGTGAAGACTAGCAGGGATCCAGAGACACCGTGCACTCGATGAAATGAGCAGTATTTAGGTATGTAGGAACACCCACTCTGACATGTGCAGCAGAGTGCAAGTACCTTAGATACTTACAAATGGACCGGAATAGGTAAGGGATGTCCAATTGGAACGTCCCTAGTGGTAGGTCGGAGATAGTTGGGGATCCCTGAGGCACTTAAAACATGCTAGTAAGGTGTAACAGTTATTAGAAAATGTGGAGGTACTCTGTATTAAATCAAAAGCAATATTCAGGCATGTAAGAACATTCACTCAGATATGTGAAGCAAAGTGCAAGAAACACTATGATTTGGCAGGAATAGGCTTGGGGATCCCCGACTATCTCCGACCGGGAATAGGTAAAATATGTCCGATCGCAAGCCAATGTGTAGTGACAGAATATATAAAGTGAAATCAGTCTGCAAGATCTGTAGGAACTCATCATATATTTGAAGGGGTATGAACTTGTGCGGTAAAGAGTGCGGATATCCCGACTATAGTACACACACATATCTATTATGATGAATTATATTATTATTGAAGTCGGAAAGTCTCCAATGTAACTATGTAAGTATAAGCTACCTGGCTAGGAAGCTTGGACGAATCTTTGCTGCACCCCTGCCAGTGTCCATATTCCTGCACATTGTTAGAAGCAAGGTTACAACTCGGAGATGATTGCAGGACTTACTTGACCTTCTCTGTCGGTATGACGACTCGTTTCCCTTCCTCTGCGAGTGGGTAATTATTGATTTGATTTCGTTCCTGTTGCACAGGGTAAGGATCCGATGGACCTGCCATATCTAGGGGTTTAATTATTAGTCTACCTAAGTTGCTGTAGATGGGAAATGGATGGAGTACGAACCTGGTGACGAATATCTATCATCCCCTTGATAATTATTTCCTGGAGAGTGAGGAATTCCGTCACTCCCTAGACACGTACCATTAACAAATGAAGAACAAAATAATAGCAGCATTACTCACCAGGATCACTTCGCTCCACAGGCTCATGAAATGGAGGAGTCTCTGTAGCCATTGCATGGTCAGATGATTCGTCACTGCTTGATGATGTGTTTGAAGGCTCAGTAGTCTCACGCTCCACATCGGAGGTCCGATTATGAGGAGGATCAGAATCAGATGATTCAGCTGAAGACTTATCAGTGCTGCTACTCTTTGGATTGGAGTCCCCATAATTGCTAAGGTTGAAGGACTCTTGATCAGATGCATTTGATTGCTGTGCATGTCGGAGATGTCGCCTATGCCTCCGAGGATGTTTCACATCTCGGAAGAGTGGGGAGGTTGGAACCCACATCAGGGGACCAAGGCCTTCGTCTTGTCTGTCGCTCCAATGGGATAGAAGGCGGAAGACCTCTCCAATCTGGATCTTGGATGGGTCCTTCCACACAAACTCTTCCGGCGTACAGTCGTCCAAGATCCAGGATGATGGGTCCTTGACCAATACTCCCCATGGAATGGTCTGCTTCTTATTTCCGGTGACAAACCCTAATTCATATTTGTTATATCATGCTGCACATGTATTAAAAGAATGGCTCACGGATATGTGCAGTACAATACTCCCTGAGCAATGACTGAACAACTTTGGCCTTATATCCATCGAACATGGTAACCTTTGGAAGTTTGGGACATTTATATTTATCAAATACAATGGGAATTGGGGTGTTTATAGTCCTGGAGCGGTCCTTTTTCGGGAGTTCCTGCACAGTGTCTGAAATATTCATTGATGATATGTGATCACCATAGATAAGAGGCTGGTCATACCGTTTGAAAAACATTTCTGCCCAAATTCAATCCACTGCTCCCAGAGCGCAGCACTCTTCCAGTCTGGGCAGTACTTCCGAAAGGACTTTCCATCCTGCAATACAGTGCTCACATCATTCCTGAAATTGGTTGCACCAATAATCAGCAGACATATATCAAGGGATGTGTGGATATTTGATTACTTACAAGCCTATCTTAAGGGTATTGTCTTCAGCCTCATATGCTGTGAGGACAAGGGAGCGGATTCCGCATGTCTTATGGAGCTGAATTTGAAAGTCCTGGATGATCCTCTCACGCATAGAGGATGCCATTCTATATAGGAGATATGTGAGGAATTGAGGAATCGATTAATAACTGATACAAATACTGGCATACCTCGATTGAACGCGCTTCGGTGGTGTCTCCTCCGACCACTCCCTAGCAGCCTTTACATAATCCTGTTGATCCATAGGAGATAACTCCTTCCACAAGGTAGTTGTTGCGTCTTGAAGGACTCCCAAGAATGCAGGATCTCCCGGTTCTATCCCAGAGGTCTCCTTTACATGGTCCAAGACCTCATCTCGGTTCAGATGATAGAATGCATTGCGGGCGGACCATTTGCGGGTGAATTTGATGTATTGACGCCTGGGGCGGACATACTTGTTATAAAACCATTTCTGAATTTTCTGGAATCGGGAATAAGGGATATCCTCATGTCTGCATAACCAAGACACACCTTGCTTGCATCCTTCTTGTCAAAGGGTGTATCAACCGGGCGGAGATGATATAACTTTGCCATGGCCCTCTCAATGATCCTAGTCCGTTCATCTGGATCGGCCTCTTGAAATTCTTCAAGATATTCCTGTAGAACAACTCTGTCTTGAGGGGTGATAGAAAAGCCCGACTTGGCAGGCTGTTCCCCGTCGCTCTCTGAGTGTGGAGAATCTCTGCTACCAGATGTGCTGGAGGAGTCACTCTGCATAATGGAGGGGGATAAAATGGGTAGATATAAAGGATGAGATGGTTGAGCGGATGCCAGTGGATGTAAGTATCTATCAGTTCAGTGGTTAAATACATACTAGTACCCATACGGTCATTATATTTGAATATAAATAATTCATTATCCCACCATCCCAGAGTACACCGACAATCAAACATGTAGTGAAGATACAACATGTATGGGTAGGGTGTCACATTTGACTGGTAAAGTTTGCATGCAACAGATGGGTGATACTCCGATGCAAATGTGATTTCACAAACGTTTCACCTTGCGTCTCACATTAGATTGGAGACATCATATGTCCTTGGTCAAACATAATTATGTTTTATGCACGGAAGGAGGAGCTCCTGTATACTCAGCAAAGTCATGAGAACACATGTGCACGAAACATACAATCAATTTATGTGTCCTCAATAATCGTGGGAAGTCCGATGAAGCCCTTGTCAATAATAGTGAATCAGACTATTAATGACATGTATGTTTCCAAAGTTGGGTGTATATCCTGTAGGTATCACCATACATGGTGGTGCTTCAATTTGACGATGGCAGATTTCCTAATATCGCCAGTCTGTATAAGGTATATTCACACATATAGCAAGGGGGTGAAGAGCGGACGTCCGCGGAGCATTGATGCGTGACAAGGATCGATAATGAAACATTGCGGAGATGTGTCCCTCGTGTAGCGGAAATAGCTCGTGACTCAGGGACGTGCAAGCACTGCTTCACTCGAAGGTCACCGATCTGTATAAGATGTATTCACACATATAGCGAGGGTGAAGAGCGGACGTCCGCGGAGCATTGCGGAGATGTGTCCCTCATGTAGTGGAAATAGCTCGTGACTCAGGGACGTGCACGCACTGCTTCACTCGAAGGTCACCGATCTGTATAAGATGTATTCACACATATAGCGAGGGTGAAGAGCGGACGTCCGCGGAGCATTGCGGAGATGTGTCCCTCATGTAGCGGAAATAGCTCGTGACTCAGGGACATGCATGCATAGCTTCACTCGAAAGTCGTAACATACGCAGAGCTTCGGATATACGGACGGGATCACGTTTATCGTTCCACTAATACCTACAATCCGATACACGTGCTACAATCAACCAAGATACGAGGCGATGGCCTCAATCTCCACGACAGCCTTATACATATCGTCCGTTGTTTCTGCCATTGCGCCCCTGAGCAGCGTCAGCGTGTCCCAGAGACGTGCAAGATGAATCTTGAGTTTTTCGGTCCTCTCCTCCAAGTCCGCGATGTCCTGAGGCTTTTTTGAAGGGGGGACGACGATCCCCATGGGGTGCTTTTGCTGGCCCGATGAGGATGGCCCAGCGGATGGCCCGGCGGACGTGAAAGGATTCTGCAAGGCGGTGCCGAGGGTACGACCACGGGGTGTGGGCACAAGGGCCTTGTCCTGCACGATAGGCTAGATATGTAGAGATTAGTGGAATAGGTGCGGCGGATGTAGCATCACGCACCCGTGCTTTTGGAACATTTCGCGGTCCAGCAGGACCTGATGGGATGGTGGTGCGGGCCTCGTTATCTCCGCCGTCTACCTCCATAGTGTCAGAAACCTAGCCCGAAGCGCAGTGAGTTCATGTGATAGAGATAATAGTAATCGACATACAATGGGCTCTTTAGAGCGAGCACCTGCAGCGGGTGGGGGTGAATCGTCAGCCGTGGAATCCCCTGAAGGGGCGGGCCATCGGTCGACAAAGTTTTGAGACGCTGGGATGAGATCCATGAAATCTTCGAAGACTGGCTTCTTTCTCTTGGGCTGAGTCACATATTCATAAACATGTTTCGAATTATTCAGGATATGAAGCTCTACCTGAGTGCCCCCACTCTTCGCTCGGGGAGCTGAGGGCAGTGATACAACTGGCGATGGAATCTTCGACATGAAGTCGAAGTCATCGTCATCATCATCTGCTGCACCTGACAATGGTGCTGGCGGGGGTCCCATTGGCTGGGGCTTAGCAGTGATCTGTTTGGGATTAGTGGAGGCGGACATGGTCGGCGGGGATCGCTCAGATGCACGGGACTGAGAGCGAGAAGAGCGGGGGACGTCTGACATATTTGCGAATGTTGTTGAAGCTGAGAATCCTGCTTATTATTATGTATCAAGGTATGTAATAGATCGAGTACGTAGCGAACAATCAGAATCGATGGAATCGATGGGTAACTACTTGTAAACATATATGATTATCCATGATAGGAAAGACCATCCCTTGTCGGAGGTAGGTCGTGGGAAGTCCGAGGAAGCCCGACACGTTTCAGCGGAGCTCATGTGGCACATGTGTACACGTCTACGAGACCTGAATTCACACACGTACGACACCCGCCCACATACATCCACACAATGGCTAGGAAGGGTGTTGGAGAGTTGACAAGAGATGAAACGGCTATCCTGGTCGTAGCAGCAAAGTTCTTGGGTGCCCTTGAACGTCTGGAAGCCGACCCGCCTATGTCCGAAGAACTGGCTGCCTTTACTCAGAGCGCCACTCAGGAGCTGGTAAGTCTATTGGACATGCTCACATCTCATATACTGATAGGTAGTGTAGAAAGCGATTCGTGTGATTTTTAACAAGAAGGATGTGGGTATGAAGATGCCGAGGGTTCATCCGGTCGTCCAGGCGATATCAAAGGAGTGGAAGGCTGCAAGGGGCGATAACCGTGTCCCTAGCTGGGATGGGATAACATTGGAATATGTCGCACAGCTCTGCAAGAAAACGGAGGAGGTCTACCCCGATTGGCATGCGTCCCTCATGTCGGTCGACCTGCGCGAGTATTTGGTAGGAATTGAGCCCAGCAAGATGTGGTGGCTTTCGGAGGAGGAGGAGGACGACAACGATGCTGATGGTATGTGACATCTATCTCATATGCCCCGACACTAATGCACTTAATTCTAGTTGTTATGCTCAATGCTCCACCTCCCCCGTCCAAATCGCAGTCCTCCCTCGCACCTCCTAAGTCGACCATCACTACACGTGCCAAGGGGAAGGCACCTGCTATTTTCAAGCCCGCTCTGCCCCCTGCCCCACAGCCTCGGCCGCGCGCAAAGAAACGGCGCGCTGATGACAGCCCAGATGCCGCCATTATCAAATCCGATGATACTGCGCCTCGGAAGTCCGGCCGTCCACAAGTCGAGGTCGTTATTACGTCTCCTCCCCGCCAAGGCAAGCGCCGTCGGGACAATAGCCCAGCAGTAGGCCACTGGTACTGTATGTATCCCAATAATATTATATCTTATTTTTATGCACTTACATCGACTGCAGGATCGCTGCGGCCCTTGCATAGATCGCGAGGAGGAAGAGTGCATATCCCAGCCTACGGGGAAGCGTCTCACGACCGCCTGCACACACTGCGCTAAGAATCGCAAGATGTGTAGCCCCCCTGCTGCGTGGGCATCTGCGGACGCCCGATCGGTCTCCTCAGCTCGGACACGCACACCAAGTAAGCCCGCTCTATTTCCGCTATTCACCGTACGTGCGCTGAACACGGTTCGCATTTCCTAGGCGCAGCTGCGGACGCGCAAATCGAAGCGCTGACACAACAGGTACAGGACATGTCCCTCGAACTCAGCGAAGTGAAGAAGACCCTCGACATCTCGCTTGAGGAGATCCGACGTGGACGTGAAGAGAGCCGCGAAGAGGCCCGGCGGGGACGTGAGGAGTTCCGCGCTGCACGCCTGTACATGCACAATACTTCGCTCATGGTGACTGCGCTGTTGGCAAAGCAGGGAATCGTGTCCGCGTCCATTCCCGGTATTGGACAGCCCCCTCCTAGTCTCTCTCGATCTCGTTCCCCGGCCAACCCCCCCACCACATCGCCTGGAATCCCCCTCTCCACTCTCAAGATTTCCGATGCGCGTTCTGCTGCATCGTCTCGTACCTCAAGTGCAACGTCCGAGCGCCGACGTGCAATGGGTGGGTGGTTGTTATTATATACTCGTATAACTCACAGGTTATCTGTTCAGCAGAATCGCCCAGTGCGAGTGTAGCCGGGTCGCTGGCCTCTCGTCGAGCATCCCCAAGTGGCCCTTTGCCCGGTGCGAGCGCAACCGCGTCTCGTCCAGCCTCCCCGAGTGGCCCTTTGCCTGGTGCGAGCGCAACCGCGTCTCGTCAAGCGTCTCCGAGTGGCCCTTTGCCCGCACCGCCTAGTATGTGGTTCTTCTGGCGGACATTGTCCCATATCTCACTCACATTTCGGCGGGGAATTCAGAGGGAAGCGGCTCGTCCCGCAAATCGTCGCCTGGTCAGCAGGAGCCTCAGTAAATAACAGTATATTCGTTTCACCCAATGTATAACCATGTAGTCGTGTAGTCGGACGTCCGGTTTGAATTGATCGATGATTGTGACTTGATAAGACAGACATATGAGTTCGTATATAGTTTCAAATGGAGTTGCACGCTTGACACACTAAGAGGAGAAGATAGATACGAGACAACTGAATGTAAAGAGAACAGAAAGACTGAATATTGCAGGAATAGAGATTTGGCATCACCACCCAACCAGACTTGGGCCATCCATTTGGATATAGCATTCCGCGATGTCACACTATTCCCCTGCGCGGTAGAACGTGTCATGTGACTCGAATGTGATCGGTCTGCATCGGAGTTCTGTGCTGTGCGACTGAATGCCCATATGCGGACTTCCGTTTCGGGCTTGGTTCATGTGACCTATCGGTGTTTCATGTATATCAGGGATCACCAAACCTGTTTCATAGAAGAATGGTTATTTATAACGCTTGAGGGTTCACTACTCTACTGCACATCATGCAGTCTCAGTCTCACACATCCAAAGGCAAACATGTGTCATCCTCCTCAATGACCAGTAAGTCCGATAGGCATATCAGCACTACACGAAAACATGTGCGGACGTCCGATCTTCACCCGCTACACTCCCCCGATATGTTTTCCGATCCTGTGGATGACTCTGATACACAATCATTTGATGAGGACGACATGTACGGGTCAGATCCCAATGCTGAAACCTTCCCCCTTGAACCTGGTCCTAAGGTCCAAGAAGTTTCAAACAATGAATACTGTGTATGCACCTCATAATATCAAACATATCCGTCCATCTAACATTACAAACAGGATAAAGACCTTATTTCCGATGCTCAGGAATGGAACAAGGAAATTCGTCGTCTTTGTCTTATGGTAGAGGCACTATGTGAGGTGGAAGGGATTAATGTTTCAGAGATTACAAGTGGAACACATAGGGATATTTTGGATCATGCATCGGAGATGTCTTGGGAGTTAGAGATCCCCGACGATAGTTGACTGGACAATCATTCACAATGTAGATTGGGTACCATGATTAATATTCATTGCGCTCTTTGTTACATGTTTTGTAGTGTGTTGCATGTTGCAGTATGGATCGTACCATAATCCAAGTAAACAGGTGCAGAGTGGGTTAAGGATGCCCAAGGCATATTTAAGAAAGGAGGTGAAGGAGGTCACACTATCGACTATCATACAAGCCATCCTCATTCTATTCATTTCTATTTGTCATGGCTCCAAAGAATACCTACACCATTCCCATGGGAGACGTCGTGGAGGTTGTCGCTGAGACCCGGCGGACCGCACGCGGACTCCGCACCATTGTGAAGGAAGTCCCCTTCCATTCAAAGAAGGGAAAGGCAAAGTCAGGTCAAGCTTCACATTCTCAATCTAGAGCGGAGCCAACTATAGACCAAGTTCAATCACAATCATTTGGGCAGCCATCCAGGGGGGAAGAAGAATCACACACCCTTCAGCCAATGGAACCATACGAAAATGATATGCCAGCCATTCAGATGGAAGACACACAGCCACAGGCTAGTGTATGTTACAAAACGTTCTGTGACCATTGTCAGAACACTGATTATATGTAGACACCGATGAACCAATGGATAGATATCCGAAGCAGATATCTCCATCTATTGCTAGAGATGGAGGGTCTGACAAGTGCTCCGAAGTGCTCCATGTGTACCAAATCGATGCAGATCAAGTGTTCCGATTGTATTGGGGGAAATTACTTTTGCAAGGACTGTTGCCTTCGATCTCATATGCGGTCCCCATTCCATCGGATCTCCCGCTGGACTGGTTCACACTTTGCACCAATATCATTAATGTTACTTGGATTTAAGCTATGTTTTGGTCATGATGGAAAGCCATGTCCACTGACGGTGGAGGTATGGATACATCAGATATATGAGTCACCACATGCACTTACGAATCTATAATTAGGGAATCCAAGCAGCAGAAGAGCCACAGCCAAGCGGGCGAAGGCCCCGACGCACTCGCTCTGCATCACTTATATCTGTTGAGGAGGAGGATGCCCCTTCACCCGGAGATCCGCTACCTTCGTCATACGCACCTGAATATATGGAGGGGATATTGGACACACTGTTTGACCCTTCTGGGGATATATTGGATCCCTCTGATGGATATACACGACGCACTCGGACTGCAAAGTCGGGAAATCCACTGATCACAATTATCAATCAAACAGGTGTCTTTGACATGGATGTGCTCTTTTGCATATGCCCAAATGCTGGTGCCAATGATGAGCAACTTGTTACGTCTACCACGGACGTTTGCCTGACTTAGGCCTCTTTGTGTGTGGCGATCCGAAGCGAATAGTAAAGTCGGTTAGCGGGGGTCTCGGGATGATGAGCTGGGTGAGGGAATAGACGTTCCTCCGGTCCTGCTCGATATCCGTGGAGGTCGTCTCCTTGTTGAACTCCGATCGGTAGATCAGGAAGGATCTTTAAGTCGTCCCAGGAGTCGTGATCGACGACGAAGAAGGTAGCGTAGGGGCGTGCGACTCGTTCGTTGAGGTAGATGAACACTCGGTGGCACGTAGCGTTCAAGGGGTATTCCACTGCCCAAAGGGGGACTCGGGATAAGTCACGGGGATCCCTGGTCTAAGGGGATATGCCGGACGACTCACTTAAAGGGTGGGGTTCCCTCTAGCGTAGATGCGAGTAGAAAGAGTGGTATTTCGAAGAAGACCAAGATACCGTTCTTGGTCTTTTCTCGGAACTACTTATACAGGTACGCGCGGGCTTTCAAGCGCCGCTCCAAGTACTACTAGCCTATAGCGTAAGTAGAGCAAACCCTAGTACAGCTATCCTAGTAGTGAGTCATGATCCGAGCCGTATCGTACACAATCTTATGCGCCGGAGCTTACCCGGCTGACTGATCAACTAAGTCCATGACTATATACTGCTGACGCGGTGTCATACCCTTGTACGTCAGTGTTCACTTCCGGGCCGAAGCACTCCGTCAGTCCGATCCGTAACATCACCCCCTTCTCAGGGTCGAGCCCCCAGGTCGACCGCCCTGCAGAGCCTCCCTTATGAGGGCTACGCGTTGCCCCTCCTCTACTCCTGGGCGGTACGACTCTTGCTCGTCCTGGATGCGCCTGATGGCGTTGGCTCGCTGGAGCCGGATGACGCACTGGCGGCGGGTTAGTCCAATCCGATCCAACTCGTCGATCTTCTTCCTCAGCTCCTCCTCCTTGGCGGCATACCCGGCTTGAATGCAGCGGTAGCGGTGCACTTCCGCTGTGAGGGTCAGATCCTTCATGCCCAGTAGGGCTGTGTCGACCGCCTCCTTGAGCTCCCCCTCCCGATCGAGATACACTAGGTCGTCGTCGTT
Organism: Lactarius hengduanensis; assembly: GCA_021525025.1. Classification (NCBI taxonomy): domain Eukaryota; kingdom Fungi; phylum Basidiomycota; class Agaricomycetes; order Russulales; family Russulaceae; genus Lactarius; species Lactarius hengduanensis. The sequence goes on from JAKELI010000133.1 coordinate 98,250, forward strand.
GTAGGGGTTGGACGGGGTGTTGTCGTAGTCGGGGGCTGCGTGTACCGACTTTCCGTACTGCTGGTCGCTGCCTCGTCTGTAGGCGAGGACGAATGGGTCCGCCGTAAAGACGAGCTGCGTATACCGAGCTGGGTGCAGCCTCCCCTGAGCGTCGCGAATCTGGAATGGGATGTAATGGACTCCCCTGTTGTGTTGGTACCCGTGGGGTGGCGGTGTTTCCACCCTCTGTCGGGAAATTGGACTGTGGCTCTCTGCACGGTATCTGCGGAGCGCGGGTCGAGTAGTTTGCGACATAGTGAGAGGTTCCCCGTCCGTGGAGCATAGTGGCGGGGTTTCTTCGCTCGTCGTGGTGAGGTGGATTCCCGTATGTGAGGTGCTCGTTGAGGGGGCAGTGCTCTTGGGAAAGATACCGGTCGTAGTCCCGGTCTTCTTGAATCGCAGCTTCGTCCGTACGGGAAGGTGGTCGTGTCGGTACGTAGGTCGCAAACGTTGTGCTTTCTGGATGAGACGGCGTAGGCGAAGGACCGCGGGGTGATCCCACTGCGGTGGCTGAGGTCGCAGAAATGAGGGATGGTACGGGGGACGTTGGACGACTGATTCCTGGGTGAATGGGCTGGGGAATCGACAGGGGTGACGATGGCGCGTTTTGGACAATGAGGTCGGGTTGGATGGCAGCTGGGAGTAGGTCGTCGAGGACATAGTGTACTTCTACAGCGGGCATCGAAGTCTGAAGTGGTATGAGTGGAAGGGAGAGTGGAAGTGGGGAATGAAGACGTCCTTTCCAGAATCCCTGCGCTTATATGTGTTTCTCGAGCGGGGTTTGAACTTTTGAAGTCCCGGATTGCGTCATCGGCAAAGACGTCATCCTTCGAGACCCACTGATTGTCCGAGTCAGGGTATCCACGCCATTTGACCAGGTATTGCAATTTCTTGCTTCTGCCGAATCGCCGAGAGTCTAGAATCTTCTCGACTTCGTATTCTTCTTCTCCGCCTACCAGATCCGGTGGTGGGCGCTGATAGTTTGGACCATGTGTGGGAGTTTCGCGATAAGGGGTCAGAAGGTCCGTGTGGAACACTGGATGGATGCTCCACTGCGTGGGAAGTTCTAGGCGATAATTGACTGCGGACATCACCTGTGTGACCTTAAACGGGCCGTGCCTTCTGGGCGCGAGCTTTGCGGTTGGCTGGTTGGTCCGAAGGTGGCGTCCTTCGAGCCACACGAGGTCGCCTATTTGGTACTTGGGCGTATCTTTGTGTTTGATCCACCCCTGCTGCGCTTTGATCATCAGTTCTTGGGCGCGCGTTCTAGCCCTTCTGAATTGTTCGAGGCGTAGCGCCACCTGTGGAATGGGGGAAGGTCTGTCCATCCAGTCAGCGCGCGGGTTGTACCCCATGAGGACGTTAAAGGGGGATGATCTTGTGGTTTCATTGGGCCAGTTGTTATGCGTGAATTCTGCCATCGGTAGATAGTGTGTCCAGTCGTCCTGCCTTTCGTTGACCCAGAAGCGGAGGTATTGTTCCAGCCACTTGGTTGGTGCGTTCTGATTGTCCGTCGGTCCGTGGGTGATAGGCGGTGGAGATGTTCTGTTCTATCCCTAAGATCCGGCACAGCTCGCGGGTAAACTTGGATGCGAAGCGCGGATCTCGGTCGCTAATAATGCGTGCTGGTAATCCGAATCGAGAGAACACGTGGGTCACGTACAGGGCGGCGGTTCCTTCCGCGCTTATCTCTTCTTGGCACGGGATGAATATTGCTGCTTTCGAGCAGTCGTGGTCCGTTACCGTTAGTATGGAGTCGCAGTTATCCGATACGGGAAGTTTGGTGATGAAATCTAATGCAATGGTCTCGAATGGGGCTGCTTCCTGTCTTGGGTAGATTGGTTGTAGAGGGGCGCGTGTAGGTCGGTTGTTGACTTTGATCCGTTGGCAGTTCGCGCATCCCTTGACGTAGTCTTGTGTTTCTTGTTTCAGCCCCGGCCACCAGTAATATCTTTCCACCATTTGGATGGTTCGACTTATTCCAGGATGTCCGTGTACTGGGGGGTCGTGATGGGCTTGTATGATGTGTCGCCTTTCGTGTTGGTCTCCCGTAACTACGCGGCGTCCTTCTTTGTACCAGGTGCCTTCGATCTTCTTCAGTCGATGCGGGTCCACCCATTTCTGGATTGCCTTTTCGTCTTGGGCGTAGACGGGATTGGCTGTCTGCATTTCGAGGACGTCGACTGTGGCTTGGGTGCGGACGGGGTTGTCCGTGGTGTCGATCTCTGCTGCTCTTACGAAGATGTGGTCTGGTAGAACCGTGATCTGTTCGTTGTCGTGTTCTCCCTGGTCGTAGTCTGGTCGTCTAGACAAGGCGTCTGCTCGTCCGTTTGCTGTCCCTTTGATGTGGTGAATTTCTATATCGTACTCGGAGAGTTCGAGTACTTCCCTGGCTACTCGTCTACTGATCTTTTGCGGGGATCTCCAATACTGTAGGTTCATGTGATCAGAGAATACTTTGATTTTGTGCGGGGATCCCGCTAAGTACTGTCTCCAGTTTCGTAGCGCCTTGACGATGGCTAGGAGTTCCAGGTCGTATATGTCATAGTTTCTTTCCGCTTCGTTAAGGGTGCTGGAGTAGTAGGCGATGGGGTGTCGTTGCTGTCTGTTGCGCGTTGAAGGAGCACCGCTCCGACTGCGTAACCCGATGCGTCTACTTCTAGTTCGAATGGCATGTCTAGTTCTGGGTGTTGGAGTACGGGTTCCTTCCGGTGACTGTGTGATTCTTAAGTTGTCGAACGCCTGTTTTGTTGCCGTTCCCCATTGCCAAGCGTTTTCTTCCGTGTTAGTTGTTGAGGGGGGGGTCGTGCATGCGTGGCAAAGTTCGGATGAAAGCGCGGTAGAAGTTGCAGAACCTAGGGAATGATCGCACCTGTTTTAACGGTTGTGGGAGTTGGGCACATCTCGTATTCCCGTAAAACGTTGACTGGGGTCCATGCGATCACCCCTTCTCAATGATTACCCCAGGTAATCGAGGGATGAGGAGTGGAAGGTGCATTTTCCAGTTTGAGGTAGAGGTCGTGTGTTCCAGTAGGTCCAGTATGTCGTGTACTGCGTCCGTATGTGCCTGCTCCGTGGTTGAAGTTGCGATGCCATGTCGTCCATGTAGACCCGAATGACGGTCCCTCTCTTTTCATGATAGTCGATCAGAGGTTGCAGATGTAGTTCATCATGGCTGAAAGGTGGACGGGGAATTTGTCATGCCAAAGTACATTACCAGGGGTTCGAAGAACCCCCGCTTGGTTTTGAAAGCGCGCTCTAGGTT
>JAKELI010000134.1:0-101347 GCA_021525025.1 Lactarius hengduanensis
GACATCTTCCTGCACAAAATGGAGAATACAATAATTGGCGATGGGGGCCGATGAGTGCAACAAGGATCTAAAAAATAAAACCGCTGCAAGCACGCAGCAAACAAAACACCTGCAGCGCGCAACGCCGTGCAAGCCGCACAACACAGCCAACACTCCCACGCTTGTGCAAATCTGACATCTCACACTCGCACTTTTGGAATGTGCTGCTGTCAATTTACAAATAGAACACTTTTTTAATTTTGGTCTGAGTGCCTAAATTTCTTGTATATTGAATTCAATGGTTCATTGGTTCAGAACCAGTTCAGAACCGGTTCTCCAGTTTCAGGAATTTGCTGAACCCTGAACTGAACCATTGGTTCAGTTCAGGTCAACAGCTGAACCTGAACCCGAAATTGGGGTTCGGACCGGTCTGGTTCAGGTTTGAACCGAGGTTCAGAACCGAACCTTACCATCACTAGGTGTGCGACGTGCTTATTGTGATAGAGGAATACTCGGTGATAGGTTGCGTCCAAAGGATAGTCCACTGCCCAGATGGGACTTGGGATAAGTCACAGGGATCCCTGGTCTAAGGGGATATGCCAAACAACTCACTTAAAGGGAATGATTCCCCTTAGTGCAGATGCAAGTACAGATGGTGGTATTCGAAGAAGACCAAGATACCGTTCTTGGTCTTCGCTCAGAACTAGTATTTATACAGGTATGCATGGGCTTTCAAGTGCCGCTTCAAGTACTACTAGCCAATAGCATAAGTAGAGCAAACCCTAGTACAGCTATCCTAGTAGTGAGTCATGATCTGAGCCGTGTCGTACACTATCACATGTGCTGGAGCTTACCCAGCTGACTGATCCTACTTAGGGATTACCACGGGTTGGCCATACCCATGATGGGTCACGGGTATGGGTCACGCGGGTACAGGTCGGGGTAGCAATTTCCCAACCCGTGCAAAACCCGTACCCGTGGCCCAGGTACAACAGGTACAACGGGTACAACTAACTGGCAACATGCCACTTACAACGACCCATTCCATTCTTCAATCAATGTCCAGGCTGTGTCGGATCATCACCATGTGGCTTAGCTGCCATATCGGACTCATTCCCACGACATCCAACAGCTGAGTCACACTACATCACCATCATCAGCCCATTGATTTCTCTCGTGTTTCCCCATCCCATCCCATCCCATCATCCCATCCCATCCATCCATATGCAATCTCTTTCTCTCTCTTTAAGTTTCGTCATTCATGATCTCGCCCAGGACGACAACGACACATATCTTCATCTCATAGACTAGCCGTGCGTTCCCACATCTCGTGCCATCTCTGTTTGGCACTGGCATACCCACATTGGTGGCAATGTAAGTAGACGTCCATTTTATCCAGCTCGTCTCGTCTCGTCTCACACTCTTCCAGCCCCACAGGTGGCCCATCTCAGGCCATCTGCACCGCCTCTCTCCCTCGCAGCCTCACTTCACCTCTCCCTCATTGTGATTCAGTCTCGGGATTCTCAAGTGTATGCTGCAGTGCAGCTTCCGAGACACTAAGTTTGGTTTTTATATTCACTACGTTTTCTACCGACTTAAATGTCGTACTTGTTTATTGGCCTTAGCATAGGGCCCTGACCATTCAACACAGCCACATGACAACGCATGACAACGCGGCGACGACGACTGCGCCAGTGGGGCTGTGTTCGAGTTGACCCATGACATGACCACGTCAGCTGACAACTGAACAAGGCGACGACAACTGCGATGACAGGGCAATCACGACGACATCAACTGTGACCGCCAACCGCGACAACAACACATGGTAAATAGACAACAATGACGCTGACGAGGCGACCACAACGGTGATGTGGCCACGGCGAGGCGACCACGGCAACTACGACGGCAACGGGATACAATTACGACCACACCACAAGTGTCATGATATTCCATCTTTTTCCCCTTTTCTCCCTTTCCCCTCTTAATCCCTTATCTTGTCTCGATCTTATCGCGATCCGATCGCGATCTAATCTCATCTGGCTGCCCCAGCAACCATGATCTGATTGCCCTGTAGTATAGGCCCTGCCAGCTCAGTTGCCTTGGGCAGCCCTGTAGGATAGCACTACTTATACCCCCTGTACTTCCCTGTACTCCCTTAGCTTAGTCTTCGTCAATCTACTGCGTAATTCCCCAGTCTTGCACCCCCCCCCTCTTCCTCTCAGAAGACCCCCCAGAACTTAGGCACTGTTGTATTTGGTACCAGGCCGACTCTAGTGCCGTCTGCCCTAGGCAGGGACTAGTTACAGATCCCCGAGACACGCCCCCGCAGAGGCGTGACAACAAGGCGACCACACCGACGAGGTGACCACAATGGGTGACTACAACAGCGATGGGTGACCATGAGGAGATGGTGCGACCACCAGAGAACAACGGTGGCAATCACCCTGAGGCAACAGATGGTTATGGCAACGGCGGGGCAATGGCAACTGCGGAGGATGCGGAGATGGCGGAGGCCTCGTCCGCTGCAGCTGCAGAGGCAACGACGACGCAACGTGACAGTGATGAGGCCGACCATAGGGCAGCGACATACACGGTTATGAGTACTAGTGTATTTGTTTGTATCTGAGAATGTAAATACTCCATTGTCACATACAATGGGCCAACGGCCTCAAGAATGGCCCATATATCCCTGTGGGTTACAGGTAACCTGCCAAACCCGCAAGTACCAACCAAACCCGTGAATACCCGTACCCGTATGCAAGGGTACCTGTTACGTTTATGGTCGTGGACACTTACGAGTCGGTTGTGACTCCTTCGTAAGCAGTAATAGGTCACGGACTTATCGTATCAGTCATCGAGTATCACATGTAGGATACCATGACTCATTCCTAGGATCGGTGTAGTAGGGTTCGAGCTACTTACGCGATTCGTCTCGGAGTTTCATGAGGAGCTTTAAAGCGCCCTCTCTATCTGTATAAGTAGTACCACGCAAAGACCGAGGATCTCCATCTCGGTCTTCTTCAATTGTCACTATTCTCCTCTCTGCCTTTGTGCATTTCCTTCTCTTCGCCTGTCTTCTCATACGTCTGTCTCTTGTAGAGCAGATCGTACATCGTCACCAACGTCTAGTGGACTTAGCCCTAGTACTACTTGAAGTCACGTGCCTACGTGAGGCCGTGTACCTCTGTCGAACATAGACCATCGAGATATACGCTAAGTCGTGAACTGCCCTTTTGTAGTCCAAGTCGGACTCAACGCTGTGACAGCGTTACATTAAGACCGAGATCCTTCACCGTGGCGTTCACTACTCGAGACCAGTAGAGAGACTTCCAAACGTACTACCTCAAACGACGAGGAGAGCGTAACGTACCCATCCTATTCCTTGGAGCAGCCCGTTGGAGGCAGTATAGAGGAGACGAAGGATACTTCGTCGACTTCGCATCAGGGCCAACTCGTTTCAGAGCCGTCGAATTCAACTTCGAACATTCGTGCTGGGTAGAGGTTACCTGGAACCCCATCGACAATCGCTGGGACGCCGTTCGACCAGCAGGAAGAAACTACAACTGCGACATAGACGCTCGCAACCTACCAGTCGGAACTAACTGGGGACCCATTGACGGTGCCCCGACCGAAGACCCGAGCACCTCGGAACCACATACCGAGGCCCCATCCGAGGAAGGCGAAAGCGAAAACGAACACACCACTGACGATCAGGAAAGCGACGGAGAAACGAACCAATTGGTCCAACGAGCTGAGTTGCTTCACATAGACGAACCCGAAGTCATCCGCATTAACCCACCCGAGATGGCCACAGAAACCATCACCCGAGAAGAAGTAATACAAGAGGATATCCGATGTATTAGAGCCGAAGCAGAAGCCATTCTCCTTCCCATCCATCCAGGAACGGGACACCGAATGTCGGCAGACGACGCCGCCCTGTTTCGAGCGGTGGGACCTGACCACCCAGACCCACCGTCGGGAATACTCCCCGATCGCAATCCCGGAGGCGGATTCCCCGGAAGCGGATTCCCCGGAGGCGGATTCCCCGGAGGAGAATTCCCGGGAGGAGAAGCACCCAGAGGCGGAGGAAATCCGGGAGGCGGACCCCCAGGAGGAGGAGTACCAGGAGGAGGAGGACCAGGAGGAATTCCAGGAGGAGCTCCGGGTATAGGACCGCACGGATCCGATAAGCTATCAGGCGAGCCTCCCTCCACATTTGACGGCGACAGAACTAAATACGAATCCTTCCTCACGCAATGGCACATCTACTGGGGAACAAACTATGAGGCGTCCATCATGACCAATGTCTATCGACGCTGCCTCCTTTTCCTAGGTTACATCAAAGGAGTCTACGTTAGCGAATGGACGCTAAACACGTTGGAATGGCTAAACAACGAGGTCAGACGAGGAGTTCCACGACACTCCGACACTCTGTGGAACCACGTAACCGTGGAATTCGCACGACGATTCGCCAATACGTTAGAAGCGGAACAAGCCCAAGCAGAACTCCAGAAAGGGTTAGGATGACGGGAGATGATATCGACGCGTACTGTTATCAAATTCGAACGCCTTGCACGGAAGGCTCACTATCGCCTCGATGACCAACAAACGATCGACCGCTTCACCGCGGGACTTCCCCAAGCCCTGTTCACCAAGGTATACGAAATGGACGAACCAGAAACTTCAATGATTGGAAGATGTGCGTACTCCGAAGGCAGAAGCAGTACATCCACATGAGGGCACGCCTCAACGTTCTCAAAACGGGAAGACCGATTCCCAGTACCCCTGACGTTCCAGACTCCATGGCGACCACCTACTAACAGATGGGCACCACCTCGCAACCCGCCGCCACGATACGACCCAAACGCCATGGACACGTCGGCCGACCAAACCCGCGCTCGAGTCGCGGAAGTAGGAGACCCGAATAGAGGTCCACGCCCCCCGTTTCCACCTAGGGGAGGGGCCAATCGAGGGACGAGACCCCAAGAGGGACATGAGGACAGTGACCTGCTACAATTGCGGACAGATGGGCCACTTCTCACGTAACTGCTCGCAGCCCTCAGCAACCTCGACGCGGTCAACCTTCGTCCAGTAGGGCAACGGAAACCGACTACTACGCTCAAGAACCGGAGGTCGAGGCCAGAGCAGGAACCACTGCCCCTCCTCAACAACGCGCCAACAACTGGCTCAAAGGCATCCAACATGAAAGCGATGAAGTAAAAGACCTGGTCCTCCAGGAGATATGGGGAAAGGAGGGTTTTCAGGACGCCTAAACCCATCGGCCTGGGTGAGGGCAGTTAATTGTAACTCTGTAATCATGACTCGCTACCGTTCGCTTCGAATTCCAGTCTCGATTCGCACAAGTTACTCCATGGCCGACATAAAAGGTCTAGTTGATTCGGGAGCAACCGACAACTTCATACAACCCGCATTTGCAAAAAGAATGGGCCTCGGGCTCGTCGAGCTCGACCAACCCAGAAAGATCTGGAACATTGACAATACCGAGAATAAAGCTGGGTCTATTACACATTGTATAGACCTGGACGTACAGACTAAAGGAATCCGCAGAACTCTTCGTTCCTAGTAACCGATATCGGCAACGAAGACATAGTACTCGGATACCCTTGGCTCTCGACCTACGAGCCCACCATCAGTTGGACACACGCCGTCATCCACGAAGACATGATGCCCATTATCATCCGATCAATAAATCCGTCTCAGCCGCAAACCATCATCGGATGTATGACGACGGAAGAAAAAGAAGAAGTCCTCCAAGAACTCGAAGAGGAATGCCACATACGCACCACCGCCACTGAATTGGCCATCGCAGCTCAGCAGCAAACCATCGCTGCCATACTCCCTCCGGAATACCAGGAATTCGCCAAAATATTCGACGAAGAAGCATCTACCGATTTCCACCGTCAAGACCCTGGGACCACTGCCATCGAGTTCAAACCCGATACCCCGTCCTCGATCGACTGCAAGGTATACCCAATGACGCAAGGAGGAAGACGGCAAACTTAAAGAGTTTCTGGACGAACAACTGAAGAAAGGATACATACGGCCGTCAAAATCTCCGTACGCATCATCATTCTTCTTCATTAAAAAGAAGGACGGAAAACTACGGCCCGTACAGGATTATCGACGTATCAACGCCGTCACCATCCGCAATCAATACCCTCTCCCACTGATATCTGATTTGATTACCGACCTCAGTGGAGCCCACACGTATACTAAACTAGACGTCAGGTGGGGGTATAACAACGTACGGATAAAACCGGGAGACGAACCCAAAGCAGCATTCAAGACACGGTACGGACTCTACGAACCGCTAGGTCATGTACTTCGGACTAACAAACTCCCCAGCAACGTTCCAAACAATGATGAACGCGATCCTGCGATGATACCATCGCAAAACACGAGCTACTCGGCACCGTCATCCGCGTCTACATGGACGACATCGGCATTGCAACCAGGGACCCCGCCGATTCTACAAGCTCACTATCAACGCTGTACGCGACGTTCTCGCGGTCTGTCTCCTTCACGATCTGTACTTCAAACTGGAGAAATGCCTCTTCCATCCAACCGCGGATGGATTACCTGGGGGTAATTCTTGAAAAGGGGGTGACACGAATGGACCCGGTAAAAATTTCGGGCATCCTGCGACTGGCCCCGTCCCCTCTTCGGTCCGTGACGTCCATTCCTTCCTCGGCTTCTGCAATTTTTACCGCCTCTTCATCCGCGGTTTTGCCAACCACGCGAGGCCACTCAACAAACTGACACGGAAGGACACCACCTGGTCGTGGAACACAGACGAAGAACGCGCGTTCCAAAAGCTCAAAACACTTCGTAACGGAAGAACCGGTACTCGCACATCCTAAACTGACAGATCAGTTCGAATTAGAAGTCGACGCCTCGGGATTCGCGGTCGGAGCAGTGCTGCTTCAGAAGAAAACAGACGGCAAACGGCATCCGAATCAGTTACTACTCAGCCACGCTCAACGAAGCAGAACGGAACTACGACATCTACGACTTGGAACTACTGGCGATCGTTAAAGCACTACGTCACTGGCGACCCCTACTAGCAGGATCTCCGCATAAGATCAAGATCTTCTCCGACCATATGAACCTGCAATACTGGAAGACGCCACAAAACATAAGTCGACGTATCGCACGGGAAGTACTTGAACTCATGGAGTACGACTTCGAAATTCATCACATACCAGGAAAGAGTAACGGGAGAGCCGATGCGTTATCGCGTCGCCCGGATTACAACCAAGGAGGAAGCGACAACAAAGATGTAACAGTCCTCCCAGAACACGTCTTTGTCCGAGCATCTACTGTAACGGCGACCGATGAACCCGCACAAACCGAGCTGACCCTTCGGTATTGGATCGACCCCCACCAGCTAAAGCAGGTCCACAATGTTTGGTACAAACAAGGTCGTCGAGTAGTCACGGGAGACCAGATGGAAAAACGGAAACTAATAGCGGGCAATCACGACAGTCCTGTCCACGGCCACCCCGGTATCGCAAGAACCACACAGCTGACAGAACGAAGGTATTGGTGGCCAGACATGAAGAGCGACGTTAAAGAGTACGTTCGAGGATGCGCAGAATGCCAAAGACACAAAGTCAATACTCGCCCGACCAAGGCCCCATTAGTCCCCATCACACCAAAGCCTGACGCCCTCCCATTCGAAACTATCGCCCTAGACTTCATCACCAAACTACCACTCTCAAACGAGTACGATTCTATACTGACGATCACGGATCACGATTGCACAAAAGCCTCTATCTTTATCCCGTGCAACGAAGAAATCACGGCCGAAGGGACACCAGCTCTGTACGTCACCCACGTGTTCATGAGGTTCGGATTACCGTCAAAAATCATTAGTGATCGGGACCCCCGATTCGCGTCAAAATTCACGCGCGAGTTATGCCGGATCCTGGGAATCCAGCAGAACATATCCACTGCTTATCATCCCCAAACGGACGGACAGTCCGAACGAACCAATCAGTGGCTAGAACAATATCTTCGCTTCTGGACCAACGAACGGCAGAACAACTGGGCGCCCCTCCTCCCAATAGCGGAATTCGCGCATAACAACTGGCCCCACGAATCCACATGGAAGTCCCCGTTTTATCTGCTTATGGGTTACAATCCTCGCGCTGATTGGATCGATAGCCCATCCCCTATCCCGCAGGTGACCAAACGATTGGAGCAACTCCGAGAAGCACGGATCGAGGCCCAACACCTGATCAAAAAGGCCCAAGCCTCGTGGGTAAAACACAGAGATACGCCCAAATTCCTACTCGGAGATTACGTGTGGCTCGAGGGACGTCACCTACGCACCAATCAGCCTACGACAAAATTGTCAGCGCGAAGGCACGGACCCTTCCAGATCGTACAGGTGATGTCCCCTGTCAATTATCGACTGGAACTTCCCACGCAGTGGAGCATTCACCCCGTGTTTCATATCGATCTTCTCACACCTTATCGTGAAACGCCCATGCATGGGGAAAACTTCCAACGCCCACCACCGGATCTAGAAGAAGGCGTGGAAGAATATGAAGTCGAGAAGATTCTGGACTCTCGGATCTTCGGCAGAAGACGTCGGCGGCAGTATCTGGTGAAATGGAAGGGATACCCAGACTCGGAGAACCAGTGGGTCGATAAGGATGACGTATTCAGCAGACGAAGCCCTAGCGGAATATCAATCAACCCAACTCCGCACGGATTCACACTTAAAAGCAGCCCGAGTGACCCCGTACTCCTCATTCACCTCTCTCTTTCCCCACACTGGACTCCTCTCTCACTCAGAAATGTCTTCTCCCTCTGCCGCCGATGCCATCATGCGTGTTGCCAACAATACGGGCCCCATCACCCATCAAGAGCTCTCAGAGGCCCTGCAAGTCCATCCTCCCCGCCTCCTACGTCGATGGCTCCTCCAACCCCGCCACCTACTGGCTCATGTCCAGAAGAAGGCCAACGCCTCAACACCGTCCCGCTCACGGAAGCCGAAGTGCGTAGGCTTCGTGCAGCTCTCCCAGACAGTGGTCGATGCCTCACCTCGACCTCTCCCGGTACGAATCGAATATCGGACCGAAGAAGACGCTGTCGCCGGCAACACTGAGGTGGGAGGCGTGGAGGCACACCGCCCGGACCTGGAAGGAGGAACAGCTGCTGAACGCGGCATGTACGGAGGGACGAGGATTCTGGAGAGACGCGCGCTGTTCCGCGCGATGCTGAAGGCACGCATCTACTGATCAGCCGGAGCTACGAGCTCCGAGAGTGGTACCCAGCTGAGCACGCCTTTACCATGACCACGGCCGACGCTGATACAACCCTGTGAAACCCCATACGCATGCGACTCCGGCGGGCCACCCCCTTTACAGGGGTGCCGTCCGCGTTGAGGATCCCCCACTCCATCCCACCATCCGTCTCCAACGTCGCCTCGGCGACTTCCCGTCACGCCCCCCATGCCGGTACAAACCACCAACCGCGGGGACGACTTCGTCCACTATCAAATCACCCGACGCGGGTTTGGGGGATCACGCGGACAAGCCGTCTTTCCATAAAGATGGTGATGTCGGTGGACCCACGAGTCATCGCCCTTGTCGACGATAGCGACAAGGTATACTCCAAGCCCCTATACGCCAAGCCGATGGTCCGTGAGCGCAGTAAGCCCCACTACGCGCCCGAAGAAATGTTCGTGCTCGCCACGGGCCATTCGAACCGCCATCGTGTCGACCGCGCCATCAACGAGCTCAAAGATGTGTCTATTAAAGCTGAGTTACACCGCTATCGATCGTACGTGCAGGAGTCTGAGCGCCTTGAACAGCGTCTCCATCACCTGGCGCAGGCGCTCGGAGAGACGAAGGGCGAAGTCGCACAGAGTAAGTTCCGGCTCGAGATGGCGGACGTAATGGAGCGGATTGACGAGAAGCAGAGTGGCTGGCTCGGAGGGATCGGACCGATTCGGCGCCGTGGGCGTCGCAGCTGAAAAGGGGGTGATGTTACGTTTACGGTCGTGGACACTTACGAGTCGGTTGTGACTCCTTCGTAAGCAGTAATAGGTCACGGACTTATCGTATCAGTCATCGAGTATCACATGTAGGATACCATGACTCATTCCTAGGATCGGTGTAGTAGGGTTCGAGCTACTTACGCGATTCGTCTCGGAGTTTCATGAGGAGCTTTAAAGCGCCCTCTCTATCTGTATAAGTAGTACCACGCAAAGACCGAGGATCTCCATCTCGGTCTTCTTCAATTGTCACTATTCTCCTCTCTGCCTTTGTGCATTTCCTTCTCTTCGCCTGTCTTCTCATACGTCTGTCTCTTGTAGAGCAGATCGTACATCGTCACCAACGTCTAGTGGACTTAGCCCTAGTACTACTTGAAGTCACGTGCCTACGTGAGGCCATGTACCTCTGTCGAACATAGACCATCGAGATATACGCTAAGTCGTGAACCGCCCTTTTGTAGTCCAAGTCGGACTCAACGCTGTGACAGCGTTACAGTACCTGTACCCGCAACTACGGGTAGTGAATGGCACGGGTTACCCGCGGGTTTTTCGTATTTTTGACTTGATCAGGTTATAGCCCCGATTTTTCTGAGTTTTTTAAGCCCAAGACCACCCAGATTGGTGAAGAAATGGCTTTTCTACAGATTTATCAAGTTTGGTGGCAAGACATCAAAAATTGATGCATCGGGAAGTGTTTTGTTATGGTGTGTCACGAAAAAAACCCGTGACCCGGAATGTCACGGGTTTTTGTGTGATACCCCATAACAAAATGCCTTAGGAAGCATCAGTTTTTGATGTCTTGCCACCAAACTTGATAAATCTGTAGAAAAGCCATTTCTTCACCAATCTGGGTGGTCTTGGGCTTAAAAAACTCAGAAAAATCGGGGCTATAACCTGATCAAGTCAAAAATACGAAAAACCCGCGGGTAACCCGTGCCATTCACTAACTACGGGTACAGGTTTCGGCGGGTACGGGTACGGGTAGCCCCCAAATTACCCGGGGGTGACCTGTGGTAATCCCTAATCCTACTAAGTCCATGACAATATACTGCTGACACGGTGTCATACCCTTGTACGTCAGTGTCCACTTCCGGGCCGAGGCGTTCCGCTAGTCCAAACCGTAACAAATTGTTGTGTTAGGCCCGTCCTGACGATGCTCGACTTGAGCGTTGACAGAGTGGCTTGCTTCGTGGGTCTTCGATATTCCATAGGCGACGGCCAGGGCAATACGCAGGGCGTGGCCGATATAAGCTGCGCAAAGGATGAGGATGTGGAAGTCGAGAATGGCGATGAACGACTTAACAGATACTTGGACTTTCTGAGTCACAAGACCTTTCCTTGACACGAGGTGCTTGGTCACCACACGGTCCTTCCTTGTGTCCGTACAAGGGAACATTGAAGCGAGCGAGAGAAGACGATGAGACTGAGACTGATGATTCAAGAAGACCAAGCTAAGGAGCTCGGTCTTCATATGATGAGTCTGATATACAGTTGACGAGGAGCTTTGAAGCTCCTCCTGAACGTAAGGTATCCTATAGCGATAGTAGCTTGAACCCTACTACAGCTATCCTAGGAATGAGTCAAGTCCATACCGTATACATGTGATTCCGAGGCTGACTGAGACGACTGTCCCTGACTAATACTAGGGTAGTCAGAACCCCACGAGTCCGCTGTCCGTACCAATGAGTCCAATCGCAACAAAATACTATGTATGAGTCAATGGAATGGAGTGGAATGGAATATAACAGACTGGAACAGAACAGAACAGAGTGGAATAGAACAGAACAGAACAGAACAGAATATGTATGAGTCATGAGGGGAAAAATAAGTAGGACGGATCATGACACTACTACTGCTGTCCTAGGATCAAGTCATAGATAGGACATGTGATACTAGGGCTGACTGATACAGTGAGTCCATGACACAGTACTACTTACTAAGGAGTCATCACCTTTCAGTAAAAGTTCAGAATGGAATGCAACAGCCAACCTAGGAATGAGACATCACTAATACCAAACATGTAATACTAATGCTGACCATCTGTAACTGCAGTAGGTGTTCGGAGCTGTTCGGAGCTGTTCAAGGACACTCCGAACAGCTCCGAACAGCTCTGAACAGCTCTGAACACCTAATTGCGTTTACAGATGACTGATATGATAAGTCCATGACAGATTACAACTTACTAGTAGTGTCATATCCAACTAGTAAGTGTCCACTTCAAGATCCATGACAAAAGGGAAGTCCATGGAATATATGTGTCAAGTAGAAAGACATCATAACACTGAGAATGAATTGTAACACATCAGAATGCAAAATGTTTCTTGAAAAGTTTCTCTGAGTGCAAGAAAACAGATGAATGCACTTCTTGATGGTCATATACCTGCCTAGGACGTTTGCAGTGCCAGGCTCTTAGTAGCCTTATTTTGAGATAGAGTGGGCATGAGAGACAAAGTAATTACTAACCGTGAGAAATGACGTAGTGGGGGCTTCCCATTGTTGTTATTTGTCAGAAGTGGAGGACAACCCTCAGAGTGGACTTCCCATTTGATTAGGAAATATGCATATTCCAACAGCTTGTAAAGGGGTGTCATAGGGTCTTTGCCAGTATTTGGTTCCAGATCTTTCACTTTGATCCCATCCTGAAGGGGTGTCATATTGAGGCCAGCTAGCATAGCTTCATATGCCATCCATCTGCTAGGGATAGCTCCATTGTCACATCTTTTCTTTTCTATGTTGCCCCCACCACTATAGGCTGGTCTCAGGCAGGCTGTGATCCAACAGGATATGGGTACTCACATATCAGAATGGGACCCTCTGAACCAAACTTCTTTGCATCTTGGCCTACCAAATTCACCAGCTGAAAAGCTTTCTTTCTTTGCAAAGATATATTCAGGCAAGAACTTCACCCTTCGCTCATCAAGAGCAAGGGCATGGCGAAAGAAACAGATATTTTCTGCCAGTTCCACTCCTGGATAATATTTGTTTCGAAAAAGACCAACAGAGGAAATGGTGTCCCTTTAGCACCATGGAGTTAAAAGCAGAACAGGTGTTGCAGAAAATATGCATACCAAACACCAACAAAATGTATATTGACATCTTGGCAAAAGGTTTTCTTAAACCATTTCATAGTGGTAGTAGTTGAAGCTTCAAGGTCCATGTACATTTTGAAGGCACTGTCAATTGGCTGTCTTGTTGACAATCATACAGGAATCAAATTTCAATCTCACAATTGGATCTGCTCATTACTGCATGTATAAAGTAAACCAACCTGTGTGGAGATGAATATTTCAAAGGAGTTCAATTGACATGAAAGAGCACCTTTGTGATCATTGCTGCTAGAATCCTTGCTTGATATGCTCCCCGAGAAAACCCTGACCAATTCAAAAACCACATTCAGTCATGCCAAACACTTTGCTAGTACAAGAGTGACCTACCTAGCAGGAATATTTGATCCCCCTTCTTATATTTATCAGAGAGGAATTGATATGCTGACAAGAGGTCTGATTTGAAGTGACTTTGAGAAGGAAATAAACTTCAGTACAGTAGAAGGAATTGAACATATTCAGCAACTTACAGGGCCACCACAGATGCCCATTTGTTCTTGATCCACATTTGTTGGCATCTTGTGGGTGATGAAGGTGTTACAAATGTTCCAATTCCACTTGTATAGTAAGCACGTTGGTTGGCACTTTTCATGATACGAGAATAAAATTCTACAACATGGCTACTCTGATCTTGTGGATGGTATCTGTCAAGAGGATTATTGTTGAATTCTTACATACCCATGGTCCAAATTGGTTCTCTGTGCCATCAAAGGCAACTATGAGGCGGCGTTGATGAATACTATCCAAGTCTGATTTTTGATTTGTACAAAGGCACTGGCATATGCTGCTGGCAGTGTCAGAGTAATCAGGACTCATTGGAATAGTTGAGCTAGACAGCTGTTAAAAGCAGGGGTTGAGAGGCAGGATGGTTGAGGAACAGAAATCAAGGGAGTACAGAATGAACTTGAAAGGGGCACACATACAGTCAATAAATACCCCTGTAACCCAAGCTGTACTGGCATTGGAGTCACGCTTATGACAGAAAAATGGATGCATTCACCATCCAAACCAGAAAAAAAAAATCATTTTTGACACCAGGCCCTCCAAGGGAATGCAAGCGTGCTACGATATTTTCTCTGAAGTGTGAGCGCAGAGCGCAGAGTAACTGAGCTCGATGACACAGAGACGTGTTGTTCAATTGGTGCAGCCGGTCCGATGAAATAGGGACGTGCCATGGGCTGTGGTACAACCGTGACCTCATCCGCGTCTTGAAAGCTTCAAGTTGAACCCCTTTGCATCCAAAAATCGAATGTGCTTTTCACCTACGACTCCGAGTCCTTCAATGTTTGTTGCATAAGCAATTTGATCTCCTGTTGGAACATAAGCTCCTTATTGCTCTATTTCTTCGCGGCTGCCGGCACGAACGTCTCGCCGTGATCGACCCGGGCCCTTCGGCAAGTTCGAATTATCTGAAATGCTGCACGACAACGCGGGTTTTATATTTCCACATTTCGCCGCCACCACCGCATTTAACGCGGAACACCCATTTGACCCGCGACGTTTTGGTACTACGCGACCACCGCACGGCCTCGCACACCCCACGCCCGCACAACTCGTCTTGTGACGACTCTTGCCACGCAACTTCCCACTCTGCAGCATCTGGGCGGACCATATCCTCAGAGTAGGTCGTCGTTCAATTCTGTGTATGGCACAGTATGGGCTGATTTCAAGTTAGCGTGATCAGGTTGTGTCCGCCATATGAGGTCACAGAGTAGCGGGATTCATCATCATCGCGACTCGGAGTCGACGAGTGCACGGTGCGCAAGTGGCGGACAGTCGCAGTAGGTGGTGGGTGAAGAAGAGAGCAGGTAGCCCTTCTATCTCCTGCTCACTCTCGTTATCTGATGGGTGTTTAGGTGCTGCAGGTGTAGGCACTCGTGGTGGGTTGCCTTCGGACGTGCTCTCACTCATTTCGACGGCAGATTCGATAATCACACGTTCATGGCGCTTCTCGGTCCCCCTTTGTCGAACATGGCGTCGCGCGACTCATGAAGCGCTTGGTTGGGCGGTGCACAAGGCGGTAGCCTGTAGGCAGTGCGTAGCCCAGGAACGTGCATGTGACTGACTTCGCAGCTAGCTTACTGTGTTGCTCGTCAGGAACGTGGACGAGGACCCGGGAACCGAAAATGCGAAGACGCGAGATGTCGGGCTTGTTCCTGTACATGGCGCCGCCGAGGGTGTGAACTACATGCTCCAGGACAAAGCCCGGAGCATGCTCCAAGATGCCTCCTTTCCGAGTCATATTGGCATCACGCGCTCGAACAGTTCCACAACGTCACGTCCACGCACGCACGTACTTGGAAGTTACTTGGAGGTCACATCCTGAGGCGTGTCCAGCCCGGGCGTCGTAGCTTTGTGCTGAGCCCGCCCACTGCCCCCTTGGGCAGCACCCGTTATTTGGTGTAATATACCTCAGCGCTGAAGTTGCCAAAATTCTGGAGTCTGCGTAACAGAGTAGTCTCGATTTTTCCAACGCTGCAAGTCTCATGTCTTTACGAAGTTTTTCGTTTAGACGCATTGTAGACGAGCTAGGCCAAGAGCTAGGCACACATTATGGAAGTCCCCTTGCCCCAGCAATTGTGGTGATCGCATGGGGGAAATAGGCAGTTTTGTACCCTAGGTCCGGAGGGGGTTGTAAGTATGGGGTGTTTATTATTACCTGGGATTACCGAGGAGGGCTGGCTGGGAGGGACTCCTACGTACAGGAGGATGGACCGGCATTTAACAACCCGTCTTGGTCTCGCCGACTTGTATCCGAGGATATAAATGGATCT
Source organism: Lactarius hengduanensis (assembly GCA_021525025.1). Lineage (NCBI taxonomy): Eukaryota > Fungi > Basidiomycota > Agaricomycetes > Russulales > Russulaceae > Lactarius > Lactarius hengduanensis. The sequence continues at coordinate 15,885 of JAKELI010000134.1, forward strand.
ATATATATAAAAAGTTATTTATCAGTGCATTCGTAGGACCACATTGATTAAAGCTTTTTTTCTCCCCTTGCGATGTATGGATGGATGATGTTGACCTCTATTAGATGGTCAGTATACTAAGTGCCCGAGTTTCGGTTGTAGATATAATTAAGGTGTAGCGACAAAGAAGTTTGACTGGGCAATAGTCGGAGGGGAGGTTCCACCGCCGAAGCGTGTCGAGAGGGCGACAGGCCATGCACGTTCTGAAAAGGGTGGTCGGTGGCCCGGCTGGCTAAGGTAATGGGCTAGTCTTCGGAACTGGTGTTGCTGGCGTGGCGCGGATGTGCAGGCTATAGGCTTAGAGGCAGACAGTAGAGTTAAAGTGGAGTAACAATATTCCTGAGCCAAGAACGCCGGTTTAAATACAATACAAACAATCAGTGTCTAACGGTTTCACGACTAAGACGAAGGTATAGAGAGAAATGAGGGGGAGTAAGAGGAGTAGAGAGTCTATGAGCGCAGGGAACGAGAGAAAACGAGGAAGGAACGTATAGTAACACTAATAAAGGGAATCGAGCCGGATGACGCACAACAAAAGACTCCTTCGAGACCGACGACAGCGCAATAACCAGCGCAATCTCCAAAGGCGTCTTGCGGGTGGCTAGGGACAACCGACTGGATGAACTGCGAGAGACAAGGGAGTGATAACAAGGTTGGTGAGGTGTCATCAAGGGTGTCATAGAGGGGGACTTGACAGGTTGAACGAGAAAACCGACGATCGACGCGGAATGGGCGATGCAATGAAAGGCGGGCTCGGGCAGGAACTCCGAGGTGAGAATACCGGATGGGCGGGTGCTCGGGGTAAAGACAAGGCCCCAGCGACGAGAAGGGAGAGAACGACGACGAGAGGCGGAGAGACAGAGACGAGAGAAAACGAAGACGCGACGAGACTTGGATTGGGATGTGAAGGAGACGGAAACAAGGATGGCGAGAGACAGCGCGCAAAGCGCCGACGCGAGCTACCAGGACGTCAAGGTAGTGGCTCGGTCGAGAGTACAAGGAGCGAGAACAAGCTACTATAGCTCAGCGCTCAGGAAGCGAAGGGTCCAGCAAGCCAGTGCGGCCGAAACAGGCGAAAATAGATGTTGGCATCATGTGTTAGCGTGTCAATATGGGCAACGATGGAAAAATAACTCAGGCCTGCTTAGCTCAGTGGTAGAGCGCGTCACTTGTAAAACCCGCGATGGACTGCATGACGAGGTCAGTCGTTCAAACCGGCTAGTTGGCATTTTTATTTCCTCCCTCCCCCCTTTACTTTTTGCTGCTTTTTCAATTCTCGTCGCCGAAATTCCATCGGACTCCTGTGATTTAAACTGAGGCGTGGCGAGCTTGTAGACTAACACCAGTGACTAAGTTATAATTAGCACGAGGAGGACGATGAAACTCCTCCCGATTTCCCCCGACTGGGGAATATTAGAGGACAGATCGTGTCTGCCACTGTCAAGCGTATGGCCTATGATACTGTACATTCGCTTCTATACATACAATATGTACCCGGTCGATCGGGCTACCTACGCGCACGTATGCACGCACTCACCACGATCGCATCACATCATCAGCACGACCTCGACATGACACCCTTCCCCCAAATTCCGCACCAGAGGTCAAATTGTTTCCCGGCCTGATGCTGGGGCGACGCCGTCCAAAAAGTCCAGACATCCTCGCCCACACCCGCGCCACAGGAGCGGCACCCCACCCGTCGTCTCGCCGACTCGCACGCCCGCGATCTCGGTCACCCATATATACCGTTCCTCTGCGGGCAGCACGAACGGCGGGCCGAGTCGTGCCCACGCCATTGCCGCTGCCAACCCTGCCGGCGACGTTGCTACTAGTGCCGGCGCAACAACGCAATGCCGCGGGGATGGACAACGCCCAAAGCTCTTTTGCTCCTGCGCAGCTCCAGCTACATCAAGCGCACGAGATCCGTGCTCCCTCGTTTCCGCCATGATATTCGCCGAGGAGAACATACCCGCGCCCGCGCTCGTTGTCGTGGAGCGTGAAAATCCATGTCGTCGTGGGGCGGATACCGCGGCTGGTGCGACGCGCGCGAAGAGCGCCGCATCGGCAGGGGAGAGCGCGCCGTCTTGGAGCGGGAGCAGGAAGCGGTCCTCGAGCGTCGTCGGTTGGTGCCGCGTGCGTGCAGTCGTCGATGTCGACGTCGTGGTTAAGTGCGGCGCTAGCGGGCGCTGTTGGTTCGCCGAAGATGGCGTGAGGAGGTAGCGCAGGATCACTTCGCGCAGTGGCGGGACGCGAAAGTGTACGTGCGTCGTGGCGTCAGCGGTTCTGAGCTCGTCGTGTGCCGCGGGGTTGGCAGGGTCTGGGTGCCATGGGTTCGTGTGGACCTTGAGATTGGTGAAGGTCATCGTGGTCATCTCAGCTGGGAGGAAGCGCAAGTTGTTGTTGACCACATCGAGATCCCTGAGTGCGTGCAACTGCGCGATTTCTGGCGGGATGGACTCGAGCATGTTGTTCCCTGCCCTCGTTGCTATTATCAGTATGTCCAGAAAACTAGAGATGGGGCAGTGAGCACGCACGGAGAGAGAGCACAGTCAGATTGCTCAGTCTGAAGAACTCCGGGGGTAGGGTTTTGATTCTGTTGTTTGCGAGAAAGATCATAAGACCCTGGGACCGGGTCCTGCCGGGGGCGACGGAATGGGCGAAGAGGGACCTATGTGGAGACGAGAAGACTGCTGGTGCGGTCTGCACGCGCTTAAAAGGGCGCTGCGTTGGCTCAGCCACGACGCCGAGGCTGTTGAGTTCCATAATGGATGGAGGTACAGAGGTAAGCTCTGCGTCTCTTGAAACTTCGTGAGTCGTGTGATGACATTTACGGCGAGAGGATGATCGCACGTACTTCCAAGTGAATTCAGCCTCACCCATGTCAACTGCTCGTGTGATTTTCTCTTCCCACAGGGTGGCTTCATCTGGAGGTTCTGGCCCGAACTCTGATTGTGAAAAGCTCTCCTCCTCATGAAACATATCTTCCAGCACTTTGGAGTGGTCTGCAGAAGACGATATATTAGATCGATATGCCCAGCTGGCGGGTGCATAGGACGAGTTAGGGTATCGAAGTTCATTAGAAGGGTGCTTTGTAGCGTGTGTGGATCCAGCAAATGGATGGCTTATGCCCGGTGGTGTTGTTGGGCGGTTGAGATCAAGGGGCTGTAGCGATGGTGACGAAAGGGGGGAAGAGTCTACAACGGAAGAAGTAGATGGAGATCCCCCCGGTGAAGACGAAGGTGACATGTATGCGCGATCCTCTGGGCTGATGAAGGACATTTTGTGGCAACCGGGTCAAGATACGCGACCGGGTGCACAAAAATATGCAAATTCAACAGATTCCTCCGCATCACGAGACCGCGATCGTGCCCATCACGTGGAGTTACATCAGATATTGGTAAGCGTGATTCCTGCTGACTATGATAGAAAATCTCCAAAAACTTTTTGCACACGCCCCGACGCAGCTGAGAAGGGAGCGACATCACAATCTGGGGTAATGACGTCATGAAATTTGACCTCGGTGTGGATGCGCCGACTCAACCCCTAGCAAACCACATCAACTCCCTGTAATGGCCCCAGTGGGACGAGCACTACCACTACCTCCAAAGCCAATAGGAGGAGTTGTTAATGGCAAGAGCCTTCGAGCGCGCACAGCGTGCAGAGGCCTGGCGTGTCAAGGCAGAAGAACACAAAGAGACCGTATGCGGGATGACGTTTGCTTTAGGGTCGCGTCGCCTCACGGACGCAGGCGCGCACTTCCGCAAGGGTGAATATCGCGAGGTCATCGCGGAATACGGAGTTGCAGTCAATATCTACCGCCACGTACCTCTCAAACATGGCCACGGCATGGCCTAAAGCTCGAAGCGTGAGTTTCGTCCACATCATGGGCGCGCCTGCCACTCACGTGCGAGATGCCTCGCAGATATGACGCCGCGGAGCAATGCGCTAAGCGCGCACACTCTGCAATGATCCCAAATCCGCTAAGGCACGTTTTCGTCGTGGCCAGGCGCGCAAGGGATACCTCCAACTCACTGCGGCTGCTGTTGGTACCTTGACCCGTGTCACCCCCTCGTATCTTGACGCCGAGACTGACGGTTTACAAACTCGTGCGGACTTCGCGACCGTACTCGAGCAAAATCCAGGCTCGAGCGAATCAAACAAGGCACTCGACGAGCTCGTTCTAATGAGGGAGCACGACAAGGAAGATGAGCCCATCGAGTCGGAAGACTGTCGTCCGCGATTTATCGTCGACTCGAAGGTCGAGCTCGAGTCGATGTCGGATTCGAGCGATTTAAACCACGAGGGGAACGGTGTTCCCTGCAAGTCCTACAACCACGACGGCTGCAAGCGGGGATCCGAGTGCAAGTTTTCGCACGCGCCGGATTACAAGAGTGTGCGAGATCGCCTGTGTGTCTTTTCTTTCGACCTTTCGCTTGCGTAGACAAACACTGACTTTGGACGCTGACCAGCGGACGCAACGTTTGTCTGCACTTCTTACTCGGGGACTGCAGAGTTGGTAGTTGCGTAGTATATTCCCACGACACTGGCAGGACCTATTTGCCGTCTGACAGGTGGTGGGAGTGTGAAGCTAAACGGGCCGAAGTTCGGGATATGTCAATATGGCCGTTTTGCAGACAAAACCCTGCCGTCCTACTTCTCATGTTCGCGACCATAGACAATTGTATTGCATGGAAACCGGTGCAAGCAGCCAAGCCAGAAGATGCGTACGTTTGGAGGGACAGCATTATGATGCTGGAAGGCTTCTGCGATGCCACAGATGATTTAGGGTACGCAGCCTTCAGAATGATATCTCGGGGTGGTGGTCGAGGCGGCGACCGGGAAGGAATACGCCGCGGTGGTCAGCAAGGCGAACTTGAATTAGATAACTTTGCAGAGCACATGGTGAGAGTGAACAGGGGATTTACGGAAATCGAGATGCACCCTCTGCCAGTGTCAGGGTATATGGGACCACAACGCTTGTGAGTGTTTTGGTTTGAGCACCCCGCTATCTTTCTGATTCTTGCGCCAAGGACGTTGATTATTACATTGAGGCCAACTCGCTCTAACTGTAAAAACCGATATAATGAGTTTTGTCTTCATTTTTCCCACACCCGCCCATGCCTCTGCAAAAGGCACGGCTACTTCAGTTTGTAAAAAGCGATTGACCCATGTATTTCCCACCCAATCCAGATTTATTTTTCAAGTCTCAACATGGGGTAGTTGCATCCACCACCACAAATTTTTGTCATACCAGCGGCAGCTTTCCTCCACAGGTAGAGTGCTGGTGGGGGCATTTCGGCAAATGCAGTGTCCGCCAATACGTCCCAAGATCATGCCCTGACCGAGACATCGACCGAGACGTCCTGACGTGAGACGTCCAAGGGTCACGTTTTTCTCAGGGGACCTTGGTGAGTTTTCTGTCGACAGCTCAATCCCCCTCCGGGATCGTCGGGAGGCATGCTTTCTGAGCCACCCACTGGCATCACCTTTGCCGAATTTTTGTAGTCTTGACTTCACTCAGATCCTTGCGATCCGATGTCTATACGTGCTAAAGAATATATGTATTTTTTATGGGAAGAAAAGGTGCAGGGAAAGTGCCGATCTATCAAGGACCTTCGGAATTTGCAGAGGTGTGGGAACGATTTCCATGCTCCCTTATGGCACTTATAGTGATTGGTCGACGTGTTCCTCTCTCTGTGGTCCTCTTCGTTGCATTCCTCGACACTCAGAAATGGCATCACCCAGCGATATCGAGGCTCAGGCCAATGCTAGTAGCGTGACGAAGACTCAGCCCGCGATCATTACAAATCCTTCACCTTCTGCAAATCCCGCGAATCCCCAGCCACCACCGGCAACTAGCGCAGATCCTCAACCCCAGGCTACAAACACCAGTAAACATCACGACGGGAATGCTCCTGCACAACAAACTGCTGATGATCCAGAGGTTCAGCGCGGTATGTTGACTTTCCCGTATCCCGAGTTCTGATCTCATTAGGGTCCTAGACGAGAACCAAGGAGACTCTTCTGATGGGCTATGGTCTATGTACCTCACTGAGGCAGAGAAGCAGGACACGGAGGTAATCGAGAGTTGGAAGGGAGATACAAATGGAATCCTCGTCTTTGTGAGTCCTGGTCAGGTCTATCTTGTGCATATTCACCGACTAAAGCACATGTTGAAGACTGGTCTGTTCTCCGCCACCGTCGCTGCCTTCCTTGTTGAAAGCTACAAGAAGTTATCTCCCGATTCAGGCGATACGACCAATGCCCTCCTTGCTCAGATATCCGTACAACTTGTCAGCATCTCTAACGGGACACCCCTTGCGAACGTCACAGCACCGAGCGATCAGACATTCAAACCAACATCGTCCGCTGTCAGGGTCAACGTGTTGTGGTTCCTCAGTTTAATCCTCAGCTTGAACTGCGCGCTTTCCGCGACATTGATGCAACAATGGGCCCGACGGTACCAAGAACTCGCACACCGCCGCGGTGCATTTCACAGGCGCGGGCGTATGCGGGCGTATATATTCGAAGGCCTTAATAAATTCGCAATGGCCCGAGCCGTCGCGACAATGCCCACCCTCCTGCACATATCCGTCTTCCTCTTCTTCGCTGGTCTCATCGACTTTCTTCTCCCTATCTACAAGACTGTCGCATACTCCACCCTCGGCTGCATCGCGGTATTCACTCTCGCGTACGCAATTTTGACGGCTTTACCAAACATTTACCTCAACTGCCCGTATCGCACACCCCTGTCCGGACTTACATGGCGTCTATCCCAATTTTCCATGATGGGATTTCTTTGGACCGTCCTCCTATTTCGTAAATCCTTGTCAAAATTATGGAGTCTGGCCAACCAACACGCACACGAACCCCATGAGCCGAAAAAGTGGAGAGAGACACTCACAAGGGAGGTCAATATGCGTCGACAGTGGTTTTCCCAAGGCATGCGAAAGAGTGTTGAGCTCGGCGCCTATAGAGCGGATTCAACGGTGGTCACGAGTGCCCTCGTATGGACACTCACAGCTCTCGACGAAGACAAAGAGATCGAAACATTTGCCGCACGAATACCAGGATTCTTCGACTCTCGTGTCGTCCCAGATGCGACATTGGCGGTCCTTCCCCTTATGTCCCACCACTCGGACACCGACCCCATCTTCGGATCCCGTCTATACCAACTCCTCAAGACGTGCATACCGGAGACGTCGATTCTCGACGAAAAGATGCGCAAGAACCGTCTGCGGATTTGTCTCAACTGCCTGTGGTATTTTGGAAGAGCGTACAATCAGCCTGGAGTTTCTCAGGCGTTGCCATCCTATTTCCCAAACTTCCTCGTTCCGGAAATCAACCGCCGTATTCAGGCCGAAGAAGATTCCGATGTCCGTATGATAGGACGCTGTTTTGTGGCATTAATCGTAAACAAGCTCGCGGCCGACATCGACTCACGCACGGATCCAATTAGCGATGGGGAGCTGGCGTGCCTCTCGGCTCTCCCTGGTACCAACGGTCATGATGTGAAGCTTTTGCTTAGCCAGCCTGGTGCCGTCGCACTTATGAACATGATTTCACTCACGTTTGACGGGATTGACGGCTTGGCCACCTGCAAAGTTCCATCGGGTGTGCTGGATGTGGTCCAGCAGACACTCGGCATCCTCTCTCAAGCTCGTTCATCTCAAGAGAACGCCGATCGGCCAATCGCTATCATCAACGGTTCTGACGGGACATTTGAACGCATCCTCGTATCCCGCCTCCTTGGCCTCCTCAATACGTGCATGCAAGCGACTTCGCTCACAGACGAGGTACGCAAGGGCTGTGGGCGGGCGTGCCTGAAGGGTCTGTGGTATTTTGGACGAGCATTTAATCAACTCGGGAGCTCGGTGCCTTTGCCATCCTACATCTGCATCGCTTTCGCCAATCCAGAGATCTCCAATAGCACAGGCTGGATCAGTGACCTTGTGACCCATGATATAGGCCGTTGTGCTGGGGCGTTGGTCGTAAACAAGCTTGCAGCCGACATCAACTCGCGCAATGTTCCGGCTAATGACGTGTTGGCGTGCCTATCGGCTATCCTTGGCACCAAGAGCCTCGACGTGACGCTTTTACTCCGCCATCCAGGCGCCATTGAATTTACGAACATGGTTTTCCTCGCACTGGACGATTTCTACTTCGTCACCATCATTCGAACAGTGCCCTCGTATTTACTAGATGTGATCCAACAGACATCCAGTGCTCTCTCTCAGGCCCTACCGCCTGAATTGAACGCCAAGATGCGACTAAATCAGACAGATACGAATGTTTCTGACGGTCCGTGCACTCGTACTCTGATTCTGTCTCTACTGTCTAAAGATGCACACCAGAGACATCACTTGCGGCTGGAATGTATAGGAACGTTTTACATCTGTGGATGAAGGACCTGTGGCATTTCACAAGAGAGTACAATGAACCCGGAAACTTGGACCCTTTGCCGTCCTTTGTCTGGATTGCGTTCACCAACCCAGAGATGACTCGCCGCATACGCGAGCAACGTGACCTCGCTGTTCGTGTGGTGGGACGTTGTATTGAGGCGTTGGTCGTAAACAAGCTTGCGGCCGACATCTCACGCAATACTCTAGTTGGAAATGACGAGCGGGAGGCGTGCCTGTCGACCATCCTTGGCACTGATGTGACGCTTTTGCTTAATCATCCAGGCGCCATCAAATTTACGAACATGATTTTCCTCACATTGGACGATTTCCACTCGTCCACCCTTAGAACAGTACCCTCGGATGTGCTGGATGTGGTCCGACGGACGTTCAGTACTCTCTCTCAGACTCTACCACCTGAATTGAACACCGGGATGCGACTAAATCAGACAGATGCTCTGATGAATACTTCTGACGGTCAGTATGAACTTTTACTCTGATACTGTCTCTATCGTCTAAAGATGCGTTAGGGACTCTCATGGCTTATAGAAGCGTTTTACGTCTGTGGATGAAGGACCTATGGCAATCCATGAGAGAGTACAATAAACCCCGGGCCGGGAACCGGGTGCCTTTGCCGTCCTCCGTCTGCGCCGCTTTTACCAACCCAGAGATGACTCATCGCATACGCAAGCACACCGACCACGCTGTCCGTATGATAGGACATTGTGTTGAGGCGTTGGTCGTAAACAAGCTTGCGGCCGACATCAACTCACGCAATGTTCCAGTCAGCGACGACGAGCTGGATCTTGAGCTGGATTGCCTATCGGCTATCATTGGCACCGAGAGCCATGACGTGAGGCTTTGCCTCAGCCAATCTGGCACCGTCGAGCTTGTAAACCTGGCTTCCCTCGCGTTGGGTGATTTCAGCCCCTCACGGGCCGATCAAATGCCACCTGACACGCGTTCTGTGCTCCATCAGACGCTCGCCATCCTCTCTCAAGCTCTTCCGGCTCAACGGAACGCAGAACCACTGCCGCTAGATCAGAGGGTCGCTCTGATCAACGACAACTCCGAACTCACCATTGTATCCCGCCTTCACGGCCTCCTCAAGATGTGCGTACCAGGCTCCTCGTCTCTCACGGAAGAAGTGCGCATAAGCTGTCTGCGGATGTGTCTGAAGTGCCTCTGGCATTGTGGTAAACCACACCTTCAAACTTCTGATCCATTGCCGCCCTATTTTCCCCTTGTGCTTGCCAGGCCAGAGATTACCCGTCACTTCCGGACTGAACAGGACCCCGCCGTTCGTATCACAGGATGTTGCTACGGGGCCTTGATCGTAGGCAAGCTGGTAGGCTCCCTCGGATCACCCATTTCCCTCAGTGGTCGTGTCTACAATACGGAACTGGCGTGCGTATCTGCCGTCCTTGGCACAGAGCGTGAAGTTTCGTTTTTGCCCCACCAACTTCACGTCGTCAATTTTCGTCATATCGTTTCCGCCATCTCGGACAAGATCGACACTTCGTCCACCGCGACGGCAATGCCGGCAGACGTGTTGAACATAGCCCAAGACACGCTCTACATCCTCGTAGATATGTTCGTACCCGAAGACCTACCTAGGAACCAGCGGCGGTTACTGCGGGAACTATATTCAGATGTCGCGGACGCGCTGCGCTCGGATCAGCTCAAGAACGAAACGGCAAAGACATTAGATCGCCTTCGGCAAATATTGGATTCACAAGATACAGCGACAACGACACAGAACCCCGATCATTGATCGAGCTTGTGGTCAGGGATCCGTTAGGTTCAGCGGCTGTGATTGTAATGTAGACTGTATTTAGTCTCGCTTCACCTACATTAGGTTCTAGTCTTTCTCCAAGCTCTGACATCTGCGTACTTGCCCGCAACAAATCATGCGCCTCCAATTTCACCGTCTGTCTACTTACGTCGGTGAGGTCAGAATCGCCGCCCCTGGGGTATCTAGACCAATGATGCGTCCTGACCTTTAAGTTATTACTGTAGCGCTGATTTCCAACATCATCATCGCAGCGATTTGTCAGGCGTTCGCTTCGCACACCCCCACTCTCCTACAGCCGCCCGCCATGGGCGTCTACTGTTCGCGCAATTGTATCTCAAGGTACGAAAGTGTTGGTGTAAAGATTTACGGAGGCGGGCAGCCGATTAGGTGAGCAATGTGTGAGAGTAGGAGTCCAGAGGAGAGCGTATGCTCCTCTCCCCAAGATATTATTCTTAGATAACCGTTTAACTATGGTAATACTACGATTATCTAATATCTCAGTCTAGCCTCGGTTTGCCGGACTGTGTCCGTTGAAAAACCTTCCACGCCAGCGAGAAATAATACCGCTCTAATTCCTGGTGAGTCGTATGCCAGTGAAGATCATGGCTACGGTACGTCTTGTACAACTGCTCTGCAACTGCGGACCTTTCGGACCTTTCCTTTCGGCGGAGTTTTATTTCGCAGTTCTGACCATAACATGTCCCCCACGTTTCGTTTTCAGTCGCATCCTACGTTGCACAAACAAATGTCCCATTCTGTTTTCCGTGGTGCGCGAGTATGAACTTCAACAAATCATCAACAAACACATTGACTCCGTTGGTGTCGAGCGACGCTGTCATTTGGGTAACACGGGGGCTGAGTTTACACAGGCTATATCTACATGCGTGCTCTTTTTCGGCGAGCATCTCGCGGTTGTCGCACCGCGATGTGACGCTCAAATCATCAACAAAAAACACACCACCCGGTGTCGAGCGAATCGGAGCGATGCCGCGACTAGAGGCTACATCTGCCTGCTCCCCTAGGCGAGCTTTGTCGCTCGCTTTCAAAGGGTCTTAATTTCCCACGCATCTTCGGTGTAATAGGAGCCTGTCTCTTTTTACCCCTATTTTTTATCTGCTCCGTGTACAATCTTCTCTCGCTATGTCCTCTATTCCTCCACAGATGCGACAATCACGCCGACAGAAAGAACGAAGTATGCAACGTACTGACGTACGGACGTCAACAACGTGTGTTTTTTCATACGTCCCTACACACTTTTGTTGCGTCTGCTAATCGTCTTCCACATAGGTCAATAGGAGACAGTCCTCCTTTGCGACGTCGCCAGATTGCACAACGTGCGCGTCGCGCGCGCGAGAGGGCAAATCGTGTATGTATTAACATATTCATAGTTATCTATGCTCTTCCACCCACAGCGCGTCTCAGGTCGACCGACGAGGTGAGGCCCGCTTTTGTGCCTATTCCCTTGGGTGATATTCCTTCTTTTCCAGAACGGTCCTCCCCCCAGGTTCGGGAAATTGCACAAGAAGCGCAGGCACAAAACGATGGTAATTTAATTGATCACGGGGACACCCCCTCTCGTCCCCTCCCCGTGGTGACTTCGACTTCGTCGTCCTCTTTGAATGCACCTCCTCTGGGACGTCGTCAAATCGCACAGCGGGCCCGTCGGGAGCGAGAAAGGGCAAACCGCGTACGTGAATTCACATTTGGAAATGTCAATCCCCTCACATCTTTGGAAAAACTGTTCACACTATTCAGCGTTCCGACGAAACCCCTGCAATGCGAAATGACACTGCCAATGAAAGAATAGTTGACGAGAGGCACGCCTTCTCTTTCCACGTCTTCTTTCATGGCACACTTCCTCTGACTTCCTTTCGCGTGGCCCTCGCCTTGCCTTGTATCGTCAGCCAACGATTCTCTCAGGACAGTCCTTCTTTGCAACCTCGCAGAATGGCACAGCGGGCGCGCCGTCTACGTGAAAAACAAATACGAGTGCGTTAATTAGTCCTTTATTTTCCCTTGCACGTTCCGCTCTAACTTTAGTTTCATCTTTGCAGACGGCTTCCTTAAACACCTCTAACCAAGTCAGTGGAGCGATATGTAGGTCTATTGTTGTTTCTTGCTGAACATAGGTTCTTTTTCAGAGAGCACATAGTATGGACAGAGAGTTCACGGAAGACGATATCAACCTGGAAGAAGTCTGCCAGTGTGGGGGTATGTGGGACCATGACGATGACACTTTTGTGAGTGTTTTGGGTTGAGCACCTCGTTTTATTCATTATTCATTTTAATTCTCACGTCAGGATGTCAATTTTTACATTGACGCCTACTCGCTCTGATTGCAAATGCTGATTTACTGTAAGAGAGATATGTCTCCATGAGCTCTCGACATGCTTCGCTGGTAATTTATCGAGTGGTTTTTTCCGTGCTCGCTACGGCGCTACTGATCAGCCTTGCGGTGCGCAAACTGAATACGCCGTCAACGAATGTCACCGTATTCGTACCACCTTACAGTACTTGCTCGGACAAATATACGATGAAATCTGCTGGATGGTGACCACAGGGCGTCTCGGGCCTTAGCGCATCACGGCTCGTCGTCGCACTCTTGCTTAGCCCTACTCTGTTGGGCCCGCATTTCTCTCACTCAGTACCCCCTGATCCCATCCGTCCTGCCTCCGTCCTTCCCCTTCCTTCCTCGATTTAGTCTCTATCTGCAAGTTTCACTCCCCCCCATCCTTCTTGAATCATCTCCATCACCGAATAAGGTTTCCAGATTTGGGCGAAGGGGTTTCCCCAAGGGTTTCCCAGCTGCATTTCGTGCGAGGCTTTAGTTTTTAAGTTTGGTCGTCGAAACTACCCTATGACCCTCGGCGCCTAGGCCAATAAGAGTGCATCAGCAAAAATACAAGCGGCTTTTTTGGGCCCTTCACAGCTTCCGGAAGTGGCAAAAGCAGCAGAAGCTGGGAAGGGGTTTCCGCTTTCAGCAGGCATGGCCTAAATCTTCCAAAGGGCTGCTGGAAGGGTATTACCTTTCAAAGCCCTGCCAAAAGGGTACCTACCTGTTTGCAGCTTGGCGAAGATGCCAAGAAGGTCACTCTAAAGATCATTCGAAAGAACATGAAAAAGATAATATATTTTGGGTAAATACTACAGGGAAGACAATACACCGTTGCCGCTCCTGTCGACGTCCTCACCGCTGCCATCTACACCACCGTCCCTGCCATCGCCCCGGTCACTGTCCCCGCCACGGCCATGGCTTTCACTGCCGTTGCTTTCATTGTCCCCGTCATTCCCGTCTTCGTCGCCGTCTTGATCGCATCATCATCATCGGTACATCGTCGTCATGATTGCCATTGCTGTTGGGACCGGCATGTCAGTGACTGCAGTTGTCGTCGCTTGCAGCGTGGTCACGTCATTATCATTTTCATGGTCACACTGGACTCACATTGGCCCTCAGCAGCGGTGGTAGTGGCAGTGACGTGGCGGTCGATCTTGTGACATGTGTAGAAGAGTTGCCAATTAGTGGGGGTGCAGGGGGCGGACGGGTTCGGACTTACAGTCATGAGGTCAATGCGGTGGCACGCTGCGAGTCGTGGCGTTATTGAACAGGGTAGCCTGCACGTGCACAAGAGAAGAGGATGGTGGCAGTATTGTGGCCGGCATTGTCCTGCCCGGAATCGATATGAGATGAAAAAAAAAAAAAAAAAAAGAAACTTAGCTAAATGTTTTGTAAGAGGGTAGGGCAGAGCGAGGAGCTTGGGTGCACGCAGAGCAGGGGTGGCGTTGGCTGACGTGGCAGGGGGTGGCCTGTGGATGCGAAAGTGGAGGTGGTGGAGGGCAGGAAAAGACTTACTTTTGGTACTAGGTACGGTGGGGCAGAGGGATGGCTTGCATGTACTCCCGAGGCGTGTTTGGGCAGACCACAACGGAGGTGGCCATGGGGCGCAAGTGTGGGGAGAAGGTACAGGACGGCACTCTGGTTTGTAAGTAGTGGCGGGCGAGCTCAAGAAACGGAAACGACAGACTTACAACGAAAGGCAATGATAATGACTGGGGCGGTAGCGCCAAAGGAAATCGTGTCGATGTTGCGGATGGTTGCAGTCGTGGAGTACAGTATGGTGTGGGTGGCGGCGGCTGGGTCTGTTGGTTGTCGGAATGGGAAAAACGATTCCCACGATCGGGCCAATCAACAAACAGCGCGACGTGAGGTCAGCCCCCGAATCCGACTACATAACTACCCCAGCCGCCATCGTCACGCTCGTCGTCTTCGCCGTCGTGGAGTGTGCAATGATGGTCCACTTCAAGTTAGATAAGTTTTTCTTTCTTCCTTTTTCTTTCCATCTTACCTTGAGCCGGTGCAGGACAACGGCGGCCACGACACCGCTGCCGTCCCCTTCCCTCGCGCACCGGCCACCCCTGCTCGTCACAGTCACACCACTCGTGGCACGCCACTGCATCGGCCCCGTCCCGTCACCCACGCACCGACCCCATGATGCCCCACTGCCACTAGGACATCGCCACAACCGCCCCAGCCGCCTCTACCCCGACTACGCCACTGCCACCCCGATGCGGTGATGCCGATGGGTATGGCATCGGACGACGCGGCTACCGCGAGGTGACAGCGACAAAGACCACCGAGTAGTGACGGCGACGACATGACCACGACCGCGGCGACGGTGACGAAGACTGCAGCCACAACCGCAACAGCGGTAACGATGATGACGGCAATGACAACGGGGTTGGCTGCAACCAGGATGTCAACGGCAAGGTCGGCGGTGGCAGCGGCGACGACGACGACGACGGAAGTGGTGACAATGAGGACTTTAGCGATGGCGACCGTCGACTGGCAGACTACTGCTGCGACAATGGCGGTGACGAGAACGGTGACAGCAGTGACAAGTCTTGATTGAATCGACTAGATTTGTTAGCGAATATGTATAGAATCATTCTGTGCTGGATTGCATCCTAATATCAATATAATGTATTGTAAAAACTGAGAAGCTCGAAAAGTGGTTAGTGGTTTGGCAGCGATTTGAAAAGCTCAAGAAGGTATGGTGGAAGTACTCGGAAGGGGCGGAAAAGAGGAAGGGCACTGAAGGGGAAGGGGAAGGGGATGTGATTTTTCTGATGTGAGTGACCTCCGCGCGAAGGCAAACGTCCACGGAACCACAGAAATCGAGGAAAAACCGCTTTT
This sequence comes from Lactarius hengduanensis, assembly GCA_021525025.1. Classification (NCBI taxonomy): domain Eukaryota; kingdom Fungi; phylum Basidiomycota; class Agaricomycetes; order Russulales; family Russulaceae; genus Lactarius; species Lactarius hengduanensis. Next base: position 31,309 of record JAKELI010000134.1, read on the forward strand.
CCTGGGCGCGTGCCAATCACAGATCCGAGTGGTGACGACGATAGTACAGTCGATGGGGCGACGATGTGGGCTATTGGGGCGAAGGAAAGATGCGAGTCACAAATGGGCCATATTTGTGACTCACATCTTTCTTTCGCCCCAAGAACCCCTTTACAACGAATAGGATTTCAGTTGGATATCGGTTGCACGTTGGAAAATGCTAATACATATTGTATCATATAGACCAAGATATAGAGGCAAGACACAGCGAAACACATACTATGTCGCGCGACTGTGGGGTCATCCTACTAGCCCACATATACGGCAACAGACATGGAACTGCTACCAAAGACAAACACCAACAAGGAGCCTGAGGTTCAGAAGCAATGGCCGAACATTGCAGCACAAGGACGACACGGACTTGGACACGGACTCGCGGAGGTTAAACTAAGGGTTAAACGTTAAACGTTAATCCTTGCGTTAATCCATGAATGAAGCGGGGGATACTTGGAAGATATAGCCTGAGACCTGGGGTCTGAGGATTAAGCCACCCGCATTTCCGCAAGCCATTGACTCATCACAAGTCTTTGAATCACTACTTCGCTCTCTTCAAGTTCAAGTTTGCACGGGCAAGGTGTTGGGCGGGAGTCTCGGACCGCCATATCTGAACTGCGCTATCACTGGATGGAAATCTTGCTTTTACTGCTCACAAAATCTTGACATATCTGTGACAAAAGGCAATCAAATTTCCTTCAATTTATATGATACTATGCTTACCACACCTCTGCAAAAAAACAGTAATCTTTTTTTGTAGCTTCAACAACATGTCGTAGCTACTTCATTTTGTACATATTAATAGATGCATGTATCTCACACCTGATTCTGATTTTTATTCATTTGTTTCTCAACCCGCTCAACGTGGAGCGATGGGGCCCACCTCTGCAAATTTTGGTCATGCATTGTCACGGCGGCGGCAGGGTTTTGGCAGGCAGAGGAATGGACGGCGTTTCGGCAAATGTGGCAACATGTGTCAGTCATTTTGCTGTCCGAAAAGGAGTTTGCCGAATTGGGTCACGTTTTGTCACCTCTCCATGGTCCTTGGAGAATTCTTTGTCTCCAACTCGATCGCCTTTTTCCATCGACCCCAAAATCTGTAGAGTCACTGCAGTAATGGATGGTAACATCACAGTAAGGTAAGGTCCAGTAAAAACGTTGGGATCGCTCAGATCTGGGGCTGTGGGCACACTTTCTGGACCACCCCATCGCCTTTGTCGATTTTTCACGACCGTAATTTTGCTCTGATCCTCATTATATTGTATGATCTCACATTTACACATGCTAGAGAATATGGTGTTTTTTATTTGGGAAGAAAGGGTGTCAAAAAAGTACTGATCCACTACGATCTTTCGGAATTTGCAGATATGGGTACGTTTGCAGAGGTGTGGTAAGCATAGTACAAAATCTAAGAATAATGACTCCATATAATTAAGCTAAATTTACTTCACAAAATGAAGCTGGAATTTTATTTATTGATACAATTTTGTCATATACCTTAGTGTCAAATAAATTGTTGTTTTGTTAATATGTTTCAATTAAAAATAGGTTTTAAAAATGCAAATCAAATAATTTTTTCCAGGTGTAAATGACATGAGAAAATGCTAGAATATTTTTCCCATCTGCCTAAATATTTCACATGAAAAGACAATGGCAAGTAGTCAAAGCTATATTAACACAATTCTGGATGGTGAAATTTTAACTTGACTATAATATTAAATCATCATTTTTTTAGAAGTAATATTTTTAATTTTGGCATCATGTTTCGTGAAGAAAGACCATGACAAAATCATATATGAGGTATCATAATTTTTCCTAGATTTTTTTGGGGAACATCTATACAATATATACAGCATCGACAATGCATTTGCTGACACACATTTTGCTGACACATAGAATGCTGACGAACAATTTGTTCGCTCGCGTTTGAAATGGTTTGCGCACATCCACCTCCTGTCCGTTGCGTATGGCAGCCCCCTTTCCGTTGCGCTCTGGTTTTATAGTTTGCTTGATCGCGTGACTTTCTCAACTCGCTACCCTTTGGTCTCAATCATCTTTCCTGCTTTTCAGAATAAGCTGCAGTTATTGCACTCATCACCGTCTTTGTGGTCTCTAGTGGACTTCCCTTCAAGGTCAATCGGTTCTTGTGACGCATTGCTCGATCTGAAAAGGGGTTTTTCCTTGTCAATCAATCAGTCCCCGGCTCCGCAGAAGAAAAGCGAGTGTGCGACGCTTGCGTCCCCCTGCAGCAGTTCTCATTGGTTTGCCACATGTGCGGCCTTTTCACCTCAAAGTCGTCGCTCGATCCACATAGTGCGTTCTTCCTGCTGTGCACGCTGTAAATTTTATATTCGGAAAAATCAAAAATGGAAAACGCGGATGCAATGACTGTACGTCAACATTGACGTACAGTCTCCTATGATCTACTCCATTCCGTACTGAGGGCTATAATACCCTTCGGCGCTGCTGTACGTTACTAAGCCCCTGAAATCATCTTTCTCTTCATGACTGCCCCTGTTTGACGTGCTCGCGCTGCCTCCCTTTGATGTTCCTGCCCTGCGTCCCTTCTCCTCAGATGGTAGTGCCAGCTTTGTGTAACCTTGCCATGCTTTCGAATGCCCTGCATAGCGCATAGTGGGACTGGGAGTCTGGGACATTAGTGCCGGCTACGCGGCATTTTGCCTGACCAAATGGATGTCTCTGTGTCTCGCGACTGCCACCACTGACACATAGAATCGTGACAAATTGAATGTGTCTCGCACGACTGCCCCTATTTGACGTGTTCGCGCATATTTTTGGTTTGCTGACACATAGAATCCTGACCAATTGTGTGTGTCGACTGCCCCTAATTCACGTTGGGCCTCCTCTGCTTCACCTCTGCTCAGACATTAATGCCTGCTTTCTGTGACTGCTGTTTCTTCTTGCTATGCTTTTAAATGCTCCATGTAGCGCAACGTGAGAGACAGCTGTCAGTGAGACGTTTGTGCCGACGTTTTGCGTGATCACTATGCACTCCAAGCCACTTTCTTCGGGAGCTCCCTCTTCCCTTCTTATGCTGCATGCCAACTCAATTGGACTACGAAGAGTACGACACTGTGAAAGTTCGCAACAAGTTCCTCTTTTATGACCTCCCTTTCATTTCTTGCTGACCGCTATGAAGCATTCCCGCCACACAAGCGAATCACATTCATCTTCCGTCGAACTGGAGGTTTCAATGCCTGCACATGCGGGAGTACGTTGTTTGCTGCCTCCGTTTCCTTCCCATGTCCACATTCTCTCACTTACAAACTCATCTTCCTTGCGGGTTTCAGTCCTCGGTGGAAGACATCTGTTGTTGCATGCGGAAGTAGATTCGTTTCCTCCATCCTTCCCTTCGTGTTGAACTTCTCGAAGTTCAAACTCACCGTCCTCACACTTTTCAGTCATTGGTGCACGCAACAACAGATGTGCGTTCCCCAGCATGCCGCACCCTCGCGCGGCCTTAGTGAGTCGATTGTAATGTGTCGCCAGCCATGATGGCCACCTCTGCAAATTTTCGTGTTGCGCGGAAGCGTGCGCGATCGTTTGCGATCGCCCCCGACCACCCGGACCAGCTGGGCTCCATGCTGCCCACTGTCCCTATTCCCAACCTCGCTGCACCCTTGTGCGGCCTTAGCAACTCAAGTATAACGCATCGACGACTAAGGTAGCCACCTCTGAGAAGTTTCGCGTTGCGCGGAAGTGTGCGCGACTGTCTGCGATTGCCTGCGACCATCCTATCCAGCAGGGCTCAGTGTACCCCACCGTTCCATTTCCCGACCACGCAGCACTCACGTGCAGCCTTAGAAATTCGACAGAGACACGACTTCGACCGCCACGGAGCTACCTACAACACCTCGCACCCCGCGGAGGCCTGCGCGCTTACTTGCGCCACTTCACACCCCCAAATCCTGGGCATCTTTGTATTTCTGGGCCAGGGTCTCAGGTGGCCTATGTATGTCATCGGAGACAAGCAGCAGTACGACTCACGCTGACTAACACGCAACAGCGTGAGACAACTGGACCTTGCGCTGGCTGCCCCTATTGCCTCGGCCCCGTGCTCCTTGGATTCTTACTGCCTCGTGCTCCTCGTGTCCGGCCCTTAGACCAGCATCCGCCGATCATGAATAGTGTAATCTCCTTCAGCGGAGAATTAGTTGGATTCAATTACAAGGTCGCTCTAATCGTGTGGGTTGACTTTGCCACGTCCTGGCAAATTCGTATGAAATTGACTGCTTTGTACCTCTCAAAACTTGTCTCAAATGTTTTGGGATAGCTCACTGTTTGCTGTCTTTCCACCTCTTTGCCCTCATTTTCTTACTGCATGTAACATTATCATGAGCTCTTCTCACGCTTCCTTACTGTTTTATTTACTGACGCGTGTTTGGGGCAAATCCAACAATTGATGCACACAGACCGGCCCGAAGGGCCGGTCCGCAGTCGCTAGTTTTATTAAACAATATATAATGTGTCTCCATTGAAAAATTTTAATATATTTCATTGGTATTTGTCAAGGAGTTATTATAACAATATATAATGTGTCTCCATTGAAAAATTTAATATATTTCATTGGTATTGTTGACGAGTCACCTTGCCCTGCAAAGTCCTCTACCATCTCGGAATTACTAAGCAATCCGCAAGCTGACAAATAGAATCACCCCTATTGCAGGTTTTGCTTCGTGCACGTCAGTTTCATCATATGAATTATGTTTCTTTGTTTCTTTGTCACTTCCGATGCGGCACCTGGGCAGTACTATATCATATCTGAGGACTGATTTCGTGCACACTGCTCACACAACGTATCACAGTCTCTCCCGTTGCTTGACGGACAAATTCATTTTTGTTTCCCGATCGGATACAATAATCCCAAACCGGTCATTCAGTTTTCCTTCATTTGCTTCGTGCGCTGGTGTTTGCCCATTCTGTTTCCTTTCTTTGTTTTTCTCACACTTGCGTTCGCACATCTGTGCATTACTGAGATGTTGCTGGTGACTGGTTTCATGCAGACGACTTGCAAAACGCTCAACAATCCCCTGGCACCGTTCGTAAAGAATTTCATCTTTCGGTTTGGCTTCCGGTATAGGAGTCGTTTGATCAGATCTATACCATATAATATCTATCCTTTTTTTGTTCGCGCAGAATTGGCAGCCTCACGCCTATGCCACACGTTCGTACTGTCTTGTAGCTCATGTCATTGTCACCAAACATACAATCTCCATTACAAGGTTTAACCATGGATGAGATGGAAGAAACATTATGACCTGCTCTGTTTTCTCCTGCTCAAAAATGTTCTTGTGCCACCATGGAAGATGCGATCTTCCTCTTGCCCACTGAACAGCAATCTGTTTTCGAAGAGAGAGCACGTACCAAGAGACAGAGATTGGAAACAAACATGAATTCCTCCTCCCACATTAGCCCACTCCCGATCCCTTCTTTGAAACTGTGTCACCGGACACCCAATGTGCACGTATTACTAAATTTATACACACCACAGGACGCAACGCGATCACAACATTGACTTGTGCCGTTTGCACTGGCCTTTTTTCGCCAACAAAGTGCAACCAGTCAAACTCTCTCACCTTTGACAAAAACAAAAACTTTCACTGAGGAAATCTCACCCAGCCCACGTCCTTACCGACAGCATGCTCCTTGAACGAAAGGACAATTCATTAGGTAGACATGAAAATGGAACACCTGTCACCAATGTTTGTAGTAGCTGCGTACGTGACCTTAAAAAAGACAAGACACTGTCGTTGTCTTTGGCCAATGGAATGTGGATTGGAGAAGTCCCCCCCCCTTTTGAACATCTTCACTCTACCCGAATGAATTCTCATTGCGCGATACTTTCCTGCCACGTACATCGTCAAACTGTATCCCAAGAAAAAAGGAGTGTGAAATTGGTCATCAGCAGGTATGCAGAGTGGACTACGAGGGAACGTCTCTATGTATCGTTTGAATACGAATGATGTCGCCCATTTGACTGACATGCAAAAATTGCCGCCCTCGTCCCCCATTCTCGCTGCCACTATCGGTATCACCTTTGTTGGACCTAAAAACCTGCCTGAGAAAACCAGTCGAAGCGCAAGGAAGAGGAACACTTCACCTCCACATGATACTCTGGCTGTGTGGCTCTGTCACCACAGAAAAAATGAAGGAATTATTAGCAATGGAACAATTTAGGAATACGATTGCCAGTTTCATATCAGCTGACATCCATGCACACATTCCCAACGTCCCAGGTGTAGCTGTCTTATCCATTCCCCATGAACGTGCGGTCGCTTTCTCATGACCTATCGATCCACATCCACAAACACCTGAATATGAGGCGGGTGTAAAGTGGCCATCGCAGCTAACTCACTCACAATGCCATAAACCGTGCAAAATACTTTCCCTTGTGACCCTGGTTGCCGGCTTATTCGCACAAGCAGCTTAAGGATTGCCCAGTTTCACGGGGGGAAAGGAAAGAAGAAGAAAACGAAAAAGTAACATTATTTGGGAAACAAACATGTATCGAATGTAAATGTATTCATTGTGAAAATAATCATAGAGCAAGGTTTGAGACAACAACGTTGTCCCCTAGTGACCATTTTGGTTTTGTTATAATAACTCGTCGACAATACCAATGAAATATATAAAATTTTTCAATGGAGACACATTATATATTGTTATAATAACTCCTTGACAAATACCAATGAAATATATTAAAAATTTTCAATGGAGACACATTATATATTGTTTAATAAAATGTTCCCCAAAAAAATCTAGGAAAAATTGTGATACCTCATATATGATTTTGTTATGGTCTTTCTTCACGAAACATGATGCCAAAATTAAAAATATTACTTCTAAAAAAATGATGATTTAATATTATAGTCAAGTTAAAATTTCACCATCCAGAATTGTGTTAATATAGCTTTGACTACTTGCCATTGTCTTTTCATGTGAAATATTTAGGCAGATGGGAAAAATATTCTAGCATTTTCTCATGTCATTTACACCTGGAAAAAATTATTTGATTTGCATTTTTAAAACCTATTTTTAATTGAAACATATTAACAAAACAACAATTTATTTGACACTAAGGTATATGACAAAATTGTATCAATAAATAAAATTCCAGCTTCATTTTGTGAAGTAAATTTAGCTTAATTATATGGAGTCATTATTCTTAGATTTTGTATCATATAAATTGAAGGAAATTTGATTGCCTTTTGTCACAGATATGTCAAGATTTTGTGAGCAGTAAAAGCAAGATTTCCATCCAGTGTATGATAGGCTAGCTTGATCATGGATCGATCATGACGTAACAATAATTCGCAATTACCTAAACGCCGTAATTAGAAGACCGCTGTGAACCAGCCAGTGCTCCTGTTGAGCTCGCCTGCGATGGGTTTTCTCAATTCGACAAGCAGTATACCAAAGCTGCGGGGATAGTAGGAATTCTCTCGCCCCCCTCTTAGCTGCGCCGGCGTGAAACCAGATCGAGGCAAGCAGCGAGCGCTAGTCAATTTGGTTAGTGGGTGTTAAGAATGAAAGCGTGACCACGTTACTGTAGCGCTGCGACGCGGCCACCGATTCAAAACCAACCTTCGCCTAAACCACTTCTTCTCGCCATACCCACTCTAACGCTAGCAATGGCCCCCAACCGTCGCAAGACAGCCAAAGCCAGTGACCCGAGAAATACTGCCAAAACATTCGCAGAATATGAGGAGTTGTTAAAAGCTAGAGCCCTCAAGCGCGCACAGCGCGCAGAGGCCAGACGCGTCGAGGCAGAAGAACACAAGGAGACCGTACGTTTGCTTCAGAATTGCGTCACGTAAACGATTCTCACCGATATTGTTCATGTTGCAGGGAAACGCGCACTTCCGCAAGGGAGAGTACCGCAAGGCTATCAAAGAATATGAAGCTGCGATCACTATCAATGGCCCCAGCCCCGCGTACCTCTCTAACATGGCTGCAGCATGGCTAAAGCTCGAAGAGTGAGTCCCGTCCACATCACACGCACGCTGCCCAATGACGTGTGAGATGCCTCGCAGATATGACTCCGCAGAGCATTGCGCTCAGCGTGCCCTCTGCCTTGATCCACGATTTGCTAAGGCGCGCTATCGTCGTGGCCTTGCACGCAAGGGGAACCTCCAGCTCGCCGCAGCTGTGGTTGGTGCGTTGACCCGCGGTGCCTCGTATCTTGACGACAGAGCCACTGAGACGGTGCTTTGGTTCATTCACGCAGACTTCGCGGCCGTCCTCGTGCAAGATCCAGAGTCGACCGAAGTAAGCAAGGCTCTCGACGAGACATTCACCCTCATTAGTGAGCGCAACAAAGAGGAGACCGTCGTGGAGGAGGACAGTCATCCCACGCTCATTGACCAGGGGAAAGAGCTCGAGTCGGTATCAGATTCAAGTGATTGGAACCGTGAAGGGAACGGTTTTCCCTGCCGGTATTACAATCATGACGGCTGCACGCGAGGTGTCGAGTGCGAGTTTTCGCACGCGCCAGATCACAAGAGTGTGCGAGATCGCCTGTGCGCATTTCTTCCGACCTTTCGCTTGCGTGCAGGAACGCTGACCTCGGTCGCTGCTGGCCAGCGGGCGCAATGTTTGTGTGCAGTTCTTATTCGGGGAATGCATATTTGGTAGTTGCGTGTATTCCCACGACAAGACCTATTTGCCATCTGGCCGGTGGTGGGATGACGACCAGAAACTGGCTGATGTCTGGTTCATTTCAAAAGGGCCGGTCGCCAGACAAAATCCTGCCTTCCTGCCCTGCGTATTCGCAATCGTAGATGACCGCATTGCATGGGCACCGGCGCACGCGGCCGAGATGGAAGAAGTGTCCACGCACTGGAGGGAAAACATGATGATGCTGAAATACTTTGGTAATGCCATGGATGATGGCTTGGAGTACGCCGCCCACAGGAGCAGGGGAAGAAGGTCCAGAGGTGGGCAGGGTCGTGGTGGCGGCCGTGGTTGTGGCCGGGCAGAAAACTGGGGCTTCACGGACGACGAGGTCCAGGAACTTCTCTGTCAGGGTGTCAAACCATGGGACGACGACGCTCATGTGAGTGTTATTGGTTTGATCACCTCGCTTTATTCGTGATTTTCTAACTTTCGTATTAGGATGTCCTTGACGCACTCTACTCGCTCTGACTAGAAAACTGATGAGCTCTCGATATACTCGTAATTTACCAAGTAGTTTAATTTTTGATATTAGTTCCTATTAGAGGCCTTCCATTGACCATGTTCCGTGTAAGAGAAAGGCGGCGGGGTGGGTACGGGTACGCCGCCATGTCGTAAACGGGGATATACACCAGGTGGTGTCGTCGCCGGATGACGCCTCCGAGTCATCACGGTCGAGCCCACGTCATCGTTCTGGGGCCTACCGAGATGCTGCAGTTTCCGAGTCGCCGGGTTCCATCAGTGCCCTGGTCTCCTGAAGGCCGTCACAAACGGGTGATTTCGCGGTATCAGCGACTTTTCTGGTACCGACGCTTCCGTCACCATCGCTATTGCCATTATTCGAAGACGGGGTAACGACAACGTGGAGCGGCTGAATCGCGTAAGGCCGATCGGCGTCGTCGTGCAGTGGGCTGAAAGCCTTCTCACTTAGCTAGCCACTTGTGTACGACATAGCCGTGCTTTTCGAGCGCAGTGACGTGAACGACGCCCGCGCATGACAGGCAGTGCGCGGGAATGCGCACAAGCCAGGTTGGGAAACGAAGATATAGGAGTACTGTAGCAGCGAAGGGCAGATCAGAGGAGGGATAGTCCTTGGGGGATACAGTATTAGTGCTGGTTGGACGATGAAATATTCTGAGGAAAGCATACCACAAAAATCCAAGCGCCTTTTTAAATGAGGCGGAGGCGCTCATCCGTGGCCGTACATATCAGGTTCTGAGCGTATATTGCCTGAACGCGACAAGGAGCATCTCGTAGACGTCTGAGCTCGGAGCCACGGCAATACACAGCCTCAGCCTACGAGACCCCTGTGCTGTACAGTAACAACATACACAGAAGGACCAACTCGGACATATCCGAATAGGAGGGCTGATTACAGTAGGCGCCTTCATACTCGTAGGAAGGCAATGCTAGTCGAGTTTGATCCCAATGAGAAGGCCGGATGGGTAACTTACGTTGTCCAATACATGCATGGTGAGGGACTGCAGGCTGTTTGAGCGTCAGGCTGGTCAAAATTCTAAGTTCTGGGCCTTGTTCTGGACTCGGATGTATGCAATTACGTATACGGCATGACAAGAAAACCGCGACGCGACGTGGTCGTCGAAACCAACCTTCAAGCTCGCGTAGACTCGGACCACTTCCTCCTGCCATATCTACACTAACGCTAGCAATGGCCCCCAACCATCGGCAGAGGGCCAAGGCCAGTGGAACAAGCGCTGCCTCTAAAAAATCGGCCAAAAAGGAGAAGTTGTCAAAAGCAAGAGCCCTCACGCGCGCACGGCAAGCAGAGGCTAGGCGCGTCAAGGCAGAACAATATAAGGAGACCGTATGTAGCATAACGTTTGCCTCTGGATTGCGCCACGTAAATGAATCTCGCGGCCATGCTCATGTTGCAGGGAAACGCGCACTTCCGCAAGGGAGAGTACCGCATGGCTATTGCGGAATATGAAGCCGCTATCGACATCCTCCCCACTGCCGCGTACCTGTCAAACATGGCTGCGGCATGGCTGAAGCTCGAAGTGTGAGTCTAACCCACATCGCGTGTGTGCTGCCCAATGACGTGCGAGATCCATCCCAGATATGACTCCGCGGAGGAATGTGCTCAGAATGCTCTCCGCCTTGATCCACGGTTCACTAGGGCGCGCTATCGTCGTGGCCTTGCGCGCAAGGGGAACTTCCAACTCGCCGCGGCTGTTGTTGGTGCGTTGAGCCGTGCCACTTCCTCGTGTCTTGACGCCGAGCAGAGCCACTGAGACTAAGGGTCGACACACTCACGTAGACTTCACGACCATCCTCGAGCAAGATCCCGACTCGACCGAGGCGAGGAAGGCGCTCGACGAGACATTCGCCCTCATTAGTGAGCGCGACAATGAGGAGGACGAGTCCGTCGCGGAGGATGACCTTGGCCCGTCGCTCACCGATCCGGGGAAGGAGCTCGAGTCCGTATCGGACTCGAGTGATTGGAATCACTGGGGAAATGGTTTTCCCTGTCCGGTATTACAATCGCGACGGCTGCACGCAAGGTTTCGAGTGCGAGTTTTCGCACGCACCGGACCACAAGAGTGTGCGTGATCGCCTGTGCGTATTTCCGACCTTCTACCTCTGTGGAGGAATGCTGACTTTGGACGCTGGTCAGCGGGCGCAACGTTTGTGTGCACTTTTTACTCGGGGACTGCAGATCTGGCACTTGCGCGTATTCCCACGACAAGACCTATTTGCCAGCTGGCCGGTGGTGGGATGACGAGCAGAAACGCGGCGCTATCCGGTTGATATCAAAAGGGCTTGTCTGCAGACAAGATCCAGCCTTTCTGCACCGCTTATTCGCGAACATAGATGGGCGCATCGCATGGGCGCATCCGGCCGAGAAGGAAGACGAGGCTACATTCTGGAGCGAAAATATGGAGATGTTGCAACATTTCGGTGAGGAAGTGGATGATGATTGGTTGGAGGAGTACACCACCCAGGGGAAGAGGTCCAGAGCTGGGCTGAGCGGCGGCGGCTGGGCAGAAAAGGATTCACGGACCACGAGGTCCAGGAACTAATCTGTCAAACCATGGGACGATGACGCCAGTGTAAGTGTTATTGGTCTATGGCTTTATTTTTTCTAATTTTCATGTTAGAATGCCCTCGACGCACTCCACTCGCTCTGACCAGAAAAGTGATGAACCCTCGGTATACTACTTCGCTCGTAATTTACCAAGTAGGTTTTGATATAATTTCCATGCTTCCTATAGCACTACAGTTTCGAATGATCCGCTTTGCGGGTACGCTAACTCTGAATATGTCGCCGAGAATGTTACCATTTGCAGGACAAATATATGATGAAACCGTTCCTGCTGGTCGGCGACCACAGGCTGCCTCAGACGTCAGTTCATCTTGGGTCGTATTCCTCACTCGTCGCCGCACATCCTTGTCTCTTGCTTAACTATCCTGTGGGCTTCCGCTCCTAGCCAACCACACATTTCTTGCACTCAAGCCCCGGACACTGCATCTCTCGACGTTCCGCACTTCTGCCCGTACCCGCTGCATTCTCCGCTTCTCCGCTTCCTTTCTCAATCTCTTTATTTTCTTGTTTCACTCCCTTGAACCCTCTTCATCACCGAACTCACGTACGTGCTTCAAAGCACCTCCAAACCGAGCCACCCATCTCGTCACGAACACGTCGGGCTCGTGAACAATTCCAGGTTTGGATGAAGGGGTTTCCCAATTGCGTTTGTGCGAGGTCCAGACTTTTGCCCGAATCGCTTTTCCCAGGCGGGTGCCAGCCACAGATCTGAATGGTGTTGACGAAACGCAATGTGAGATGGGGTCGTGTCACTTGTGTCATCCCTTCGTCCCAGTTGCCGTTGTTCATCGGAACCTACTACGTCGCCGGCCACGTTTCCCACAGAATCGAATTAGCACATAAACCTTATGATGGACAACGATGCATAATGGCTCCAGTAACCGTTTACAGGCGACCGTGTTGTACAAAACTATTTGCGTCTGGTCCAAAACTCTCAATGAAACAGCGCTCGAGGACGCTGTGGAGACGGAGGAATATCGGGTGGTAAGATGCGCAACAGATACCCACAAGCGTGTAGGCCGGAATCGATTGGGCAAGCTCGCATGTCCGTCGTTGACATACTGCCAGTGGGAGAGTAGTTCCACCCCTTTGTCCAGGTCTTGCGTACGGTGACCTGGAAAGACCAGGAGCGGGTGAGCAAAAGACCGGGAAAGCCGACTAAGTGTCGTGAAGCGCTCTGCTGACGGACGCACCACGGACTTCCCACGAGTGTGGGGATGGTGAGCGAACTGAGGGGACCCGCGACCCGACGAGTGTGAATGAATGAGCCAAACAGACCAGCCCCGTGCGCCACCTCGGATTCGGCTACGAGTTCTTGCAGGCCGGACCCAGGTCCATTGACGCAATACTACACCACTTCGATTCGCTGACCTCGAGCTATTTTCTACACCGATTGGTGCATTAATTAGCAGCGCTCATTAGGTCGCTTAACCTGTAGACAATGAGCAGCCAACCGAGAGTTCGGGAGAGAGACGTGCGAGCTCCCGGTCAGCTGCCCATTGTCACAAGGTTATGGGCCCTGATGAGCGCAGCTAACCAGCCCGGCAAGTCTGCTGCCGCTGCTGCACCTACACCCACTATTGAACAGCTTCCTTCCGACATCCTTCGTCTTGAATGCGAGGGCATAAGGTAGACACATTACCTCTAGGAATAATAACGCGCGTGTACGAGTGACAGCCAATATCCACCTGGACGCAGCCTGAGGAGCATGCTGCCTTGGTGTAAGTTAAGAGTTCTGGGGCTGAAGTAAAGTTTATTCTCACCTCAGGAATCGTGCGCATGTACGAGCGACAACTTGAGCTGAGGCGCACACTGCATAATACTGGTTATTTATCCTTACTATCTCGAGATATTCACGTGGGTTACCGGAGACCGTGATTCTACCAATCGGCCTGTGATTTTGTTAGTTTCGATCCAACCGATCACGAGCGTGGTATTATCGGCCGCACCTCGAGTTTACTCAATCCCTAGAGATATACCCAGGTTCTATACTACTGGTCCCAGTGCGTCTTGAGCTGTTTTCAAGCGACGTTAGTAGGTTTTCGCGGAGGATGGCGGTACTTTCACAAAACAGACGAATGCGGGAGGCGTACACTGGTTGTTGACACTCGAGTCCCTGGGCAACCGCAGTTGCGGCTCGAACAAAGTCGGAGAACCTCGGCAGTTATTCACATGCAGTCCTGTGGTTACCATCATGGTATTGAGGTCAGAGAGGGCATCTGTAGGGCGGAAGTGACTCCCAGTGATAATCTAAGCACCAATTCCGAACAAGAAAATAAGTGTAAGGTATACCAGTCGTTGGGAGTTTCAGGAGAGAAGGTACTTTGTCTCGGTATCACCTCCGTTTGAGAGTGAGACGTCCTTGAATATGAACGAAGCTACACCTTGTCCAATCTGTGGCTCTGACTTCACTTTTGTTTCGTCGTCTCTCTCCGACAGTACTAGTAACCTTGTAAATGTCATGCGAGCGCCATCACGTACGGATCTGTGGGGGATGTCGTCTGCAATATAGCCATCCGGAAGTAGGCCGGAGAGCCAACAACGCTGAAGTCGATCCCTCGGAAACGTAGAAGTTGGTATATTTCTGCGAGAGAGGGATTCCCAGAGTAATGATACGGATACAAGAAAGAGAGAGATGGAAGTAGGAAGAAAAGAGAGACTGATGACCCAAGGTGGCGAGGGTCGTCTCATATACAAGCGTTCGTCTCTGGTACTCCGGAACGTATGTGGCGTTGTACGTTGTACGCACGCATTCTGAGATAAGAAATGAGTGTCCCAGATTAGGGAAGGGCCAGACTTCCTTTGTCTGGGGCGATCGTCGTACGTATTTTACACGATCCTACTTTCCAGTGAGATATAGTCCCTTTATAAGCCCGTGTCCACGCAGAAAAGACGGCGGTCTGTTGTTCACTATTCCTGGCCTAGGCCCAAATTTCCCATCTCCTTTATGTCAGTACGTTTCCCACACACGCTCAGGAATTCGAGATTCTCGAGCCGAACTGCGGAACTTGTAAGGCTAAGGAAACGTCGGTTGGTCCCAATGAGAAGCCCGGGTAACTTACGTCGTCCAACACATGTTGGGGTTGGAGGTCTGCAGATTGTTTGGGCGTCATCAAGGGCGTCATTGGGAAATACAGGATGAGATGTGCGATTACGTCATAGAAGCGGGCACGTGCCTGCAGCGGCGAGACTTCTGCACTACGCTCAGACTTCTGTGTGTGGAAAAGCCGGGGTTTGGGGGCTGCGCCCCCAACAAGCTGAAGCAACCCGTGCCGTAGGCATGGTGCTGAAGCTTGTTTTTATT
Organism: Lactarius hengduanensis; assembly: GCA_021525025.1. Taxonomy (NCBI): domain Eukaryota; kingdom Fungi; phylum Basidiomycota; class Agaricomycetes; order Russulales; family Russulaceae; genus Lactarius; species Lactarius hengduanensis. The sequence goes on from JAKELI010000134.1 coordinate 46,404, forward strand.
TGCGCTTACTAAGAGTAAAACAAACTGGGCTCGAATGTTGTTCGGGGATGCCCGTTTGTGACAGGGAAAACGTGACTTTCTTGGCACCTTCCTTTTGAGGACGTGATTGAAAGATGGCCACTGCGAAATGCCCAGCGCAAGGCCCAGCGTCACTTTCGTTCCTGTTCCTCTCGTCCCCCCATTCCTGCTGATCATTCCACGCAGCCTTACTCAACGGATCCCCGAGGCCCTTCGAGGACATGTCCGTGTCAGAGATCAAGGAACGGGCGATACAGCAGGCACAACGCGCAAGTCGCGGTTCATCCGCAATTTCCCTCATCCGTTCCGCCAAGGGCCAGATCTCCCTTGCGCAGTCATGCGAAAGTGCGGGAAACCTCAAAGGTGCTCTCAGCGCCTTCACCAAGGCAGTAAGTCTTATCCAGGTATTCATGGACACTGCGGATTTCAAGGCAGAAAGTGTTCCCGGAAAACGAGGTGTGCTGTGGAAGGAGTTTACCGAATTTCAGCAGGTTCGTTGCTTTCCGTCTTCACCCTCTCCTACTTGTATTCTCATCACCGCGCTCTGTAGCGTGAGGGTAGCGACCTCATGCAGCGCGCACATGCCATAGAAAGTAGATTGTCTCAGGTGGAAAGGTCTGCCGCCACTCAGTGGGTCCACTTTCCCCCTACCCTCGATTTTCCTCACATCCTCTCTAGACTCAATGGACATCACCCCTCACCACCTCTGGAAAACGGGGTGCAAAAGGTATCCCAAGGAACCATCGCAGATAGAATGCGGTCGTTGCAGGACGCAGGCTTGTCCGTGAGCACGACGACCAAACGCGTCTCAAGAGAGATCCCGTCGACCTTGTCGATACCCCTTTCCCCGACATCCACATCCTATGATAGCACACGAACGATCCGCAACTCTTTGCAGTCCCTCGGGTTATCATCTCCCACGATCGGCCACAGTACGTCTTCGTCGTCCAAGGTTTTGAGCCCTCCACCCCCTGTCCATTCATTTGTCTCACCCTCCGCCATTGGACCCCCATCACCGACGTCCTCAACCTCTTCATCCCCGCGCACCTCCTTCCTTACCCCCGTAGAGTTTTCTCAGGCGTTTCCCTCTATCGATGAACTCCATGTGAAGAACATGGCGGGACCGCGCGAGCTACATGATTATATGTACCGGCACGAGCTAAAAGTGCTCATGCTCGACGTACGCACTCGTGAAGCGTTTGACTATGAACACATCCGGGGTGACGCCGTGGTATGTATCGAACCGTCTGCACTCCTCCGTGACAAGTGAGCTCTTGTTCTCCTTCCACCGCTTTCCACACAGGGATGCTGACAGTGTTACGTTAGTGTCTCTGGACAGACGATCGAAGACTCGCTAACAGTTGCGCCACGCGACGAGTGGGTCTTGTTTTGCAACCGCCATAAATTCGACCTCATCGCGATCTATGACGACGCCTCCGAGACTCCCGGCCCCCCTGACGCACCACTTTCCAGGCTCGAACGCGCGATATACGAGACTGCATTCCGCAAGATCCGCAAGGTCCTCAAACGTGTGCCTGTACTACTCATCGGTGGCCTCGAGGCGTGGAAGCATGAATTCGGCAAACGGGAGCTCGTGGTTGCCGAGGCGTCTGTGCTCCCTCCAGCACTACCACTCACTGAGGTGTTTGTCCCGCCATCGCCACAGCCGCAGCTTCCCCACGTGCCGCGCTCGCCACCAGGTGTTTCCGTGACGAGTCCTACATTAGAAACGTTCGGGGCTCTACCACCTGTACTGCGTAATCCCCCACCAGTGTCATCGGGAAGTGTCAGGGGCGTGCGATTACGTCACAGAAGCGAGCACGTGCCTGCAGCAGCACATAATATCGACCATAAGGACGCGAGGTCACCGCGTTTAACGGGTAACCCACTTGCCTTACGCACTCCAACGTTGAGAATGGCTCCCAAACGTTATCTGCCATCCAAATCAGGAATAACGAGTACCAGTAGTAAAACATCCGACAAGGAGGAGCTGCTGAATGCGAGGGCCTTCAAACGCGCGGAGCGCGTAAAGGTTAGGTATGAGGAGGCAGAAAAGCGCAAGGAGGTCGTACGTAGCACTGCGTCTACTCTTGTTTCACGTCGCGTAAACGAATCTCACATGTTTCAGGGAAACGCGCTCTTTCGCAAGGGAGAGTACCCAAAGGCTATCGCGGAATACGAAGCCGCGACCAAAACCCATGGCCCCAGCGCCGTGTACCTGTCGAACATGGCAGCGGCGTGGCTGAAGCTTGAAGCGTGAGTTTCGCACTCGCTCATGGGTTCCGTAGGCCAATGATATGCAACACATTTCGTAGATACGATATTGCAGAGCACTGTGCCCAGCGCGCCCTCGTCCTGGATCCGACGTTCGTGAAGGCGCGTTATCGTCGTGGCCTTGCACGCAAGGGGAGCCTCCAGCTCTATGCGGCCACTCTCGGTGCGTTAACCTGTGCCGCCTTTCGTGTCACCATGCCGAGTAGAGCTGCTGAGACTAAAGACACCAGATTTTGAGGCTCTCCTCGAACAAGATCCGGACTCCACCGAGGCAAAGAAGGCGCTCGACGAGACTCTAACCCTTATGAACGAGCGCGACGAGGATGACGGGTCCGTCGCGTTTGACCAAGAGTTTCCGTCGCTGTCCGAAAAAAAGGTTGAGCTCGAGTCGGTGTCGGACTCGAGCGACTGGAGCCACGAGGGGAACGGAATTCCGTGCCGGTTCTACAATCACGACGGCTGCATGCGGGGCACCGTGTGCAGGTTTTCGCATGCGCCGGACCACAGGAGCGTGCGAGATCGCCTGTGCGCCTTTTCTTCCGACCTTTCGCTTGCGAGGAGGAGCGCTGACTTTGTGTAATGGCTAGCGGGCGCAACGTCTGTATGCACTTTCTACTCGGGGACTGCAAATTTGGCAACAGCGTGTGCGTATATTCCCACGATAAGACCTACTTGCCCTCCGGCCGCTGGTGGGATGACGAGGGCAAAGTGGTCCTTCTCAAGCAAATTTCCATGGTCCCAACGTCCAAAGAAAATTCAGCGTTCATGCCCTACATGTGCGGACTCGCAGACAACCGTCTCGCTTGGACATCAGCGCACGGGGTTGAGATGGAAGAGGTGTACGGGCACTGGAGGGACCAGGCGATGGACGGATTTTGCAATGCTGCAGATGATGGTTTGCACGCTACCTTCAGGGACGCCTACAATAACAGCGGCAGAGGGAGGCGGGGTCGCGGTCGCGGCCGGGGAGGAATGCGCCGCGGTGGTTGGCACAGTGGATTGGATCTGGACGACTTCGAAGATAGCCAGGAGGAGAGAATGAACAACTTCGGCTTTACGGAGGATGAGTTACAGGAACTCATTTGTCAGGGTGTCAAGCCGTGGGACGATGACGCATGGGTGAGTACTTTTGGTTTTGAGCTCGCATTATTCTGCATTATTCTAATTCTTGCGTTAGGATGTCCTCGATGCAATCTACTCGCTGTGAACAAAAATAGCTTCAATGCGTTCTGGACATGCTTCGTTTCGTACAATAGTTTGGTTTTGATGTAATTTCTATACTCCTTATGGGATTCATGCCGAGACGCGTCGGGTCGCGTCGGGTAAGCCGACGCGTACTATCTGGAGTATTCCATAAGCGATTGAGGACCAAATATCCACAAACAATGTGAACTCGCCAACGCGCGAATTTCTCTTCTCATTCTCTTCTTCAAACCCTCTCTCTCCACTTCTCTCCCTCTCCCCGTACTCCCTTCCCTTAATACTCTTACATTCTTACACCATGCATCACGTCTCTTCTACGTCGTCTCGTGCTCTCCGCCGCGCTTCCGCTAAGGCCGCTCGCTCTGTTCTTGCCCGCGGTGCACACAAGGAAATCAAGTTCTCCAACGAGGGCCGTGCGAGCATCCTTAAAGGCGTCGACGTGCTTGCAAACGCTGTCAGTGTTACGCTTGGGCCAAAAGGTTCGTCCGCTTCTGGTTGCTCCCGTTGTCACGTCTTGGTTGCTGACGTGTCTCGCATAGGCCGGAACGTTATCATCGAACAGTCGTTCGGTGGACCCAAAATCACCAAGGGTAAGCTTCTCTTCCATTTCCGCCCATTGTTTATGCCATTTCTCTTCTTTCGCTTCGTTTGGTTGCCCATTTCTCGATAGGAGTGCGCGTACTTTTCCCCTTCCGAGTCGACTTACTCTTATATTCTTGGACCTCACCCTTTCTCTCGGGGCTTTACATTGTGTCATCATGCTCATTCCTTATGGTGATTTAGATGGTGTCACGGTTGCCAAGGCCATTACTCTGAAGGACAAATTCGAGAACCTTGGTGCACGGTACGATTTTCTATTTTACTTCAACGCATATATTTGACACTTTTTGCAGGTTAGTGCAGGACGTTGCACAAAAAACGAACGAGGTTGCCGGTGATGGAACGACCACGGCAACAGTTCTTGCGCGTGCTATCTATGCTGAGGGTGTTAAGAACGTCGCTGCTGGCTGTAACCCGATGGACCTTCGTCGCGGGTCCCAGGCTGCAGTAGAACGTGTTGTCGAGTTCCTTACCAAGAACACAAAAACGATCACGACTACCTCCGAGATTGCCCAGGTGGCGACAATTTCAGCCAATGGTGACACTCACATCGGCAACCTCATCGCGCAGGCCATGGAAAAGGTCGGCAAGGAGGGTGTCATCACTGTGAAGGAAGGCCGCACAATTGAAGACGAGATCGAGATCACCGAGGGCATGCGCTTCGACCGTGGCTTCATTTCACCCTACTTCGTTACCGATGTCAAGGCGCAGAAGGTCGAGTTCGAAAAGCCCTACATTCTCCTTTCGGAGAAGAAGATCTCTCTCCTCCAGGACATTCTCCCCTCACTTGAGGCTGCTGCCCAGGCCCGTCGACCGCTGCTCATCATTGCCGAAGATGTGGACGGTGAGGCTCTTGCCGCTTGCATCCTCAACAAACTTCGCGGCCAGCTTCAAGTCGCTGCTGTCAAAGCTCCCGGTTTCGGTGATAACCGCAAGAGTATCCTTGGGGACCTCGCCATCTTGACTGGCGGAACGGTCTTCACTGACGAACTTGATATCAAACTCGAACGTGCGACAGTTGACCTCCTTGGAACGACCGGCTCCGTGACGATCACGAAAGAGGATACTATCGTTCTTAATGGAGAGGGTTCGAAGGATTCCATTCAGTCGCGTTGCGAACAGATCCGCTCACTCATCGTCGACCCCACGACAAGTGACTTCGACCGCACCAAACTTCAGGAACGTCTCGCGAAACTCTCTGGTGGTGTTGCCGTCATCAAGGTTGGTGGGTCATCCGAGGTCGAAGTTGGCGAGAAGAAGGATCGCTATGATGATGCTCTCAACGCAACGCGTGCTGCTGTTGAGGAGGGCATTCTCCCCGGTGGCGGTGTCGCACTGCTCAAAGCCTCACTCGCGCTTACTTCCTCCGCACCTGGAGCCGCCAACCCACCATCCAGCAACACGAACCCTGACGTCAAGCCGATCCCTACAGTTAACTTTGACCAGGACCTCGGCGTATCTATCATCCGTCGTGCGCTGACCCGGCCTACCCGCACAATTCTGAGCAACGCCGGCGAGGAAGCCAGCGTGATTGTTGGCACACTCTCCGAGAAGTACGGTACGCCAGATAAGTTTGCATGGGGTTACGACGCGAGCAAGGGCGAGTACGTCGACATGATCAAGGCTGGTATTGTCGACCCACTCAAGGTCGTCCGGACTGCGCTTGTGGACGCTGCGGGTGTTGCAAGCCTGCTCACGACCAGCGAAGCGAGTATTGTTGATGGTGAGGAAGAAAAGCCTGCAGGTGGTTCCGGGATGGGAGGCATGGGCGGTATGGGTGGCATGGGAGGTTTCTAAGCTCGTCGGCCTCACTGACGCTTTATGTCCCCCGCATTCTACTGCACTTTGACTTGGTTGTTGGTGAATATTTCTATTTACTTAGTATCCCCAACCCCTCTACACCTTCCTATCCTCCTGCATACACGACAAGTAATATACATGCATACATAGTTACGTATTCAATGAATGCACCCCCACTCATCGTTTTTATGCTTATATTTCCATGGTCGATGACATTCGCAAAACTGGTGCATTGTGTCTACGACCTGAACGCCTCTTACGGCGTTACTGTGATAAACTGGGTTAGAGACTTTGCGTCAAGAATGCACGACGTCGTAGTTTTGGGCGTCATCGACTCGGCGTCAGTGACGGCAAAGTCGGAGTAGACGCCCACGGACGATAGTATTGCCCTAGTACATGTACTGACATCTCTCTTCGCTTCTGTTGCCAATGTCCGTGTCTCAGATACCTCCCACCCCATCCTCTTCTTCCGATTTCCAGGCCATCTTTTATGCTTCCCTGAAGGTGTATGAGAAGAAAACGAAGAAAGACCTTCTCGCGCATCCGTTGTTGGCACAGTTGCAGACCTGCAACTCTCCCGCCAACATTCTGGCTGTGCTTCGCGGTCAGGTCCAACAATTCGAACAATCAACGTGCGGCAATGACAAATTGACAAAATGGTTGAACCCGACTGTCAACGTCCTTTATGCATTCTCGCGGTGCTTGGCGAGGGCGTTGGACTAGTGAATTCCATTTGGACGATCCATCTACGATCTGCCTTCTGATACCATATCTCTAGGTATTCTCACCTGCAAAAGTGATTTTTGCTGGTGCTGGTGTCCTCCTCTTGGTACCTCTCGACCTGGATTCCTTTACTCGGAGTGTTCTGATACCGAATTCTTCACAGGCGGCAAAGGACGCTGTTGCGAACCAAGAGGCGCTCGTCGATATCTTCGAGCGCGTTGAAAACTTCTTCAGACGGCTCGAGACTTATACCGAAGTGCCGACAACAGAGGCGATGAGGGATATCATCGTGAAGATTATGGCTGAGGTCCTTGAAATTTTTGCGATTGTGACGAAGGAGATGAAGCAGGGGCGAGCAAGTGAGTCCCCTGATGGGGTACGTTTGCCCATCCCTGATTTAATTTAGAGAAATACCTCAGAAAACTAATTGGAAGGACCGATATCGAGGACGCGCTGAGCAGACTCGATAAATTAACGCAGGAGGAGGCCCGGATGGCGATTGCACAGATCCTGAAAGTCGCACACCGTGTCGAGGACGGAGTAAGGACTGTCAGCGACAACGTGAAGGACGTAGACGACAAGATCAACCTGGCTATTGAGGGTGCGTTAAGCACGTCAACTACTTACAAACGCTATCATAAACCTGAATACGATTAGACACTAAGGTAGTAAAGGTGGCCTCAATGGAAACAAGAGCCCTAGTGGAACAGACGGCAAACAATATGGAAGAAACTAAACGCTCGTGGTTCTTTAAACCTAGCTACTCTTGGTTGTCGGGGCTGAGACGCCTCTACAGGGAGCCAGGTTCGGCGCAACCACCGAGCGTGGCTGTCTCCGCCGGATCCATCCACTAATCAAAATATCGCGTGCAGCGCTCAACACGAGGGGACGGCAGGATGGTTCTTCCAGGGAAATATCTTCATGGAATGGAAGTCTAAGTCCACTACGCCCTTGTTATGGATCCACGGCAAACGTGCGTTCTTCTCTCCCTACAAGTCCTCTGATCTTGATATTTCGAATCGTTTGTAGCGGGTTCTGGGAAGAGCATCCTTTGGTTTGTTGCCATTTGTCATGTTCACCGTTAAGGAGCTTATACTTCCAACCAGCTCCGCAATCATCCAAGACATAATGGCATTGCGGGAGGCTGGACTAGTCTCCATGGCTTATTTTTATTTCGACTTTAGGAACACCGATAAACAACACTGCCGCAACTTGCTCCCTTCTCTCCTTACACAGCTCTCTACTCGTTCCGACACTTATTGTGACATACTCTCCCGCGTTTATATGACACGCGACGATGGCGCACGTAGGCCCAGCACCAGTACACTGATTATGTGTCTTCAAGAGATGCTCGCGCTCCCTGGCCAAAGCCCAATCTACATTATATTGGATGCGCTGGACGAATGCACGAATACCTCTGGGATTCCATCCGCTCGCAAACAAGTCCTTGATCTCTTAAAGGGCCTTGTCGGCCTCCAGTTTTCAAATTTTCATATATGTGTCACCAGTCGCTCAGAGTTCGACATCCGAGTTGCGCTCGAGCCCCTAGCATTTCATTCGGTCTCCATACATGACCAAGGTGGACAAAAAAAGGATATCGAAGACTACATCAGATCTGTCGTCTATGCGGACTCAGATACGGCGATGAGGAGATGGAGGAACAAGGATAAAGACCTGGTTATTGAGACGCTCTCGGAAAGAGCCGATGGAATGTAAGTGCGTTTAAGGATCCTGGTAACTCTTACTAAGTATTTCACAGGTTCCGATGGGTATTCTGTCAACTGGAAGCGTTGCAACATTGCCTCCCACAAAGCATCCGACGAACCCTTAACGAATTGCCCGAGTCCTTGGACAAGACATACGAGCGCGTGTTGAAGGAAATCAGCAGGGCCAATCAATACCATGCCCATCGGCTTTTACAATGTCTCAGTGTGGCTATTCGGCCCCTGCGTGTCGTGGAGCTGGCAGAAGTACTTTCGCTTGACTTTGATGGGTCCGAAGGAGCAACACCAACGTCGAACGAGGATTGGCGCTCGGAGGATCGGCAGCGAGATGTGCTGTCTACGTGCTCCAGCTTGATCACCCTAGTCGACGATGGCGATTCCCGCGTCATTCAGTTTTCGCATTTTTCAGTCAAGGAGTTCCTCACTTCCAATCGCCTCGCCACTTCTGAAAAGCACATTTCACACTTTCATATCATGCCTGAGCCCGCACACACTACTTTCGCCCAGGCCTGCTTGGGGAGCCTACTGCAGCTGGACGGTAGTACTAACCGTGACCGGGTCGAAGATAGCCTTCCCCTAGCCATATATGCCAGTCGGCATTGGGTGGACCACGCCCAGTTCGGAAACGTGTCGTTACGCATAGACGATGGGATGCGGCGTCTTTTCGACTTGGCCAAACCGTACTTTGCGGCGTGGCTCCAGTTGCACGACATGGACGATGGCTGGTCTCAGTTCAGCTTTTACCCCAAGACGGAATCTCGTGCATCCCCACTATATTATGCTTCGTTGTGCGGTTTTCGCGACCTGGCAGCACACATCGTCGTCAAGCATCCGGATCAAGTAAATGCGACTGGTGGTCTTAATCACAGCCCGCTGACGGCGGCACTGCACAAGAGACACTTCGAGGTGGCGGAGCTACTATATCAGCAAGGCGCAGTCGTGGATATTGCCGGTCACAATAGGCCAACTCCACTGCAAGCTGCAGCGGCGGACGGACTTATCGAAGTCGTGCGTTGGTTACTCGACCACGATGCAAATGCAAATTCACAACAAGACATTCACTCGGCTCCACTTATTTCGGCCGCATCGAACGGACACCTAGAGGTTGTTCGGATGTTACTGGGACATAGCGGCCGCATCGACGTTACGAACGACTTCGGCCAAACCCCATTACACCGCGCATCAGAAAACGGTCACGTGGAGATTGTGAGGCTTTTGCTCCGACACGAGGCGGACATCAGCGCACAAGATATTGACTACTCAACGCCATTACATTGGGCTTCATTTTGTGGGCAGTCCGAGGTCGCACGTCTACTGCTTGACCACGGCGCGAACGTAGACGCCAAGAACAAGGGAGGAAGGACTCCGTTGCACCTAGCACCCGAGAGATGCGAGATCGTGCGCCTGCTGCTCGACCGTGGCGCAAACACGGAAGCCAAGGACGACGATGGATGGACCCTGTTGCACCTAGCGTCATGCCAGGAGAGAACCGAGATTGTACACCTGTTGATCGACCGCGGCGCGAACATAGACGCCGAGAACAAGGATGGATGGACCCCGCTGCATCTAGCGTCACATCGGGGAAACAACGAGATCGTGTGCCTGCTGCTCGACCGTGGCGCGGATGTAGATGCAGAGAAGGAGGATGGATGGACCCCGTTGCACCTGGCGTCATATTGGGGGGAAATCGAGACCGTGCGCTTGCTACTCGACTGTGGCGCCAGTGCAGATACAAAGGACAAGGTAGGAAGGACCCCATCCCAGGTAGCGTCCGGACATCGAAGGGACGAAGTCGTACAGATCTTGACAGAGCATCGTGCGCAAGTAGATAGAGAGCTATAGGTCACGCTTCAAGTAGGTTGAGTCGCTGTAGTAGTACGGTGGTTCCCTCCTGCATAGCATGCTGTAAGTTATAGCGGTCGACTGGCCAACGACCGTGCATTGACAAGGGACGTCGCGATGGAGCCCATATTGATTCTTCACCTTCTCGTCATCGGGTGAAGGGTAGGACCAGCGACCAGGATCAGTCTGGGTGATGGAAGCAAGGATGAGGGTTCGGTATGCCTCGAGCCGTTGTGGGAGGGTTGGTCAATGCGAGTCCATGGTCTCCCGTAGGAAGTCGAGAAGCTTGGTAACATGTTTCTCATGAGAAGTGACGGTCCGAGTCGTTGGCTGGTGTGGCGATGACAATGCGCCCTTGATCACTGAGCGTCCATTTCCCGCGCCGATAAACGGAAGGCGTGCAACAACTTGTGAGATTATCATCTAGCGCCTAAAATGTATCACCCCGGTTCCGATCCAGAACAGTGAAACACACGCTCTATGGCACACTGGATTTTGGAAAGCATGTCTCTCGCTTGTGCAGCATGCATCACTAAAATAGTCTGCCTACGAAAAACCAACTTAAATAACCCACCAAACGGCATCCACATTAAAGGTACTACCTGGTTGACATCAAAGCAGGCGCAAGAGTAACACTATGGCAAACACTATGGACAAGACTATGGAGATAATTTGGAAATTTGATTTCTTCGTATGGAGACAGCTGAGAGAGGAAAGTTGGGGCAGAAGAACAGTGAGACGTTGGCAGTCTGCACAGGGACTGGACATTATGATGCTAAACGAATGTGAAAGGTCAGAATATCATCTTGGCAGGGCAGAAGGCAGAGTAGCTTACAGTTGATGAAGCCAATTTCTAGTTGAATGCGATGATAGTTGCACCAGCAGCATAAAGGACGGTGTCATCCCAGGAATCAATGTGCCAGACCAGACGGGTCGTGGTGATGGGGTCCACGTAAGCGTTGATACGAAGGTCGGCTTTGCAATCAATGTCGAGATGGTTCAAGGCAATAAAGGCGGAGGGTTTCTTGAAGAATTCGACTGAACTTGAAGTGAATGAGATTTCCCCGCTATGTTCGAGTTGTTGTCGGTTCCAGGGACGAATGTCCATCGTACTGACAGATGTGCTAAAGATGCGTTCGCGGTCCTCTGGATAGGCAATCCAGCAAGTCTGCGCGGCGTAGAGGACAGTGTCTGACCAAGTCTCGATATTGAGCGTGAATCCTTTCGCATCAATGTTACTAGCTGTAGTAACGACGCGCCAGTTGTGGTCTTTGTCGAATTCGATGCGGTTGAAGAAGACGACGACTTTGGGAGGAGTGACGAACGGGCGTTCAAAGTCGATGCGCACGGAGGCGGGAGAATGGGGGTCCTCCCAGATGTTGCGCAAGTGTTCACCGGTGAGGAAATCCAGATCACAGGGTGCGAGGGCGAACACATGATCGACGCCGCCGTAGAGAGCAGAAGGTTTCCAGGCGATGAAGTGGCAGTTGGCCCAATCCTTGGTGAAGAACGGGATCGTCGACTGGACAATTGCCTTTTCTTTGTCCATATGTAAACGACGGATGCCATGAGGTAGGCGCGGGCTGGCGACAAATGTACGAGGGAACCTCAATGTAGTCTCCGTCTTAGTGTCGAATTCGCAGAGGGTGGGCATGTCTGCCGTTATAAAGAGCGATGGGGGGCTGGGCGTCACGGTGAAGGCAATGGCTATTCCACACCAGTAGTCAGAGAGAAATAAAGATTCTTTAACTATCCCGTCATTGGGTGAAGGGTAGAATTGGCCACCAGGATCGTCTGGGAGATGAAGGTAAGAATGGTGACTGCGCACTAGGCCACGAGGCGTTCTGTGATAATTGATCGATTAGGTGGGTTGTGGGCAGCCCTGATTCTTATAGGAAGTCGAGAATCTTGGTAACGTATTTATTCTGTGTCCTTCACTTGGTCCTTGATCAATCATTTTGTATTTGAGTCTGACTTCTGCATTGCGAGGCCACCTTAAGTACCCCGCGATTCCGCGAGTGTTCAATGCAATGTTTGCGCCAGCCAATTTTCAATGAGGTTTGAGGGCTAGTTCGCATGCGCGCAATTACACTCTTCCAAGTGATATCATGGTCTGCTTCGTTCGTTCATAGTCAGTCTCGGCATCTGCCGGTGCAGGAAGTCAACTCGGACTGACTTGAACGATGCTCAGACCGACAGCGGCGCCGCCCGCTCCGTGATTGTGCCACCTCCGAGTCCATCGCTTCCGAGCCATCCAGCCATCACTAACACTCTCCTTTCATGTCCTGTGATTGTCTTTTGGGAGGAGCTGATAATGTCCGCCTTTGTGTCCTTTGATGCGATTTTTGTGCATCGGCCTGGTCACACATATGGCTTATGAGGACGCTGGCGCACAAGATCTTTATTATGCCATTTGACCTGAGGACAATAGCGGCAGATGAACTTGAAGCCTCCTGTCTTATCAGATGAGACATCGTACCGCAGAACCCGAATGGGAGACTGAAGGAGTGGGGACCAACTATGTAGGTAAGGTGCACTGTAGTCCTAAATCGATGGCCTCATGGGGGGTTAAAAGTACGGGGTAGCGGCCGAGGGTTGTGTTTCAGTGGGTGCGGGTCAGTTGCTCACACTGGCCACCGTACATGACTACGACGGCCATTCGGCAAACCGGAGGAGGGTGGGGACATCCATTCGACTCTTATTAAAACTCCCAAGTCACACGTACGCTCGTTCATTCTCAATGACCACCCGAGCACGCTTCCGCAACGCTTCCAGCACCTTGTCGTGCAGCTCTCATCTGACCAGTACCACCCCCAGACCGCTGCTCACAGCTTCCCCCTGCATTCTCCTGCACGAATTCACGGCTGGCCATAGTAGAGCGAGAGCTAGCGCCAGCAACGCCGACGTCTGGGAGCCTGGCAGAGCCAGTGGCGTAATGGATGGTGCAAGTTTCCAGCTACGTCCAGTCTCGTACCAATTCGAATGGATGGAAGGTCGAAGGGTGTGGAGCAACCACTTACGAATATACTATTGTCCAATCTGTACTAGCCTACTAGGCCGATTCCAACCAACAGCCACACACTGGCATAAAATACATGTTCTATAGTAATACGCTGAATTTTGAACGATTTCCATCGTCCCAGCTATCCAACGCCAATATACAGTAGTTCGTATACAAGAGTCATGGTAGCACCACATAGATGATTTGGAAATTCGATTTCGTCACATGGAGACAGCTGAGAGAGGAAGGATATTGGTTTTGCGACACAAAAAGAAACAGTCCGTACAGGTGGGGATGCACTGACAAGCTAAACGAGTGTGATAAGTCAGAATATCGTATTTGCAGGGCAGAAGACAGTAACTTACAGCCGATGATTTATCAGTGGAAAGCGATGATAGTGGCACCGGCAGAATAAACGATAGTATCACCCCAGGAGTCAATATGCCAGACCAGGCGGGTCGTGGAGACGCCGTCGACACGCGCGTGGATGCAAAGATTGGTTTTGCAATCAATGTCGAGATGGTTCAAGGCGACAAAGGTGGAGGGTGTCTTGAGGAATTCGACCGAAGTAAATGAGATTTCTTTTCTATGTTCGAGTTGCGGCCGGTCCACGGGACGAAGATCCATCGTACTGATAGATGTGCTAAATACTATGCCTGACCCTGACTTCGGACACCCCCCCCGATTTCGGTCACTCAAAATTTCTTAATCATTTCGTCTCCAATCTCATCCAATTTTTATATATACCATCCAGTACTATTAATGAACAATCTCCAACCGTTTTTTAGATAAAAATCTTGTTGTGTTGCAAAAAACGAGAAATGGGTGGTTTGTCACGCTTGTCGACTGATGCTCTGGTCGGGGTTTTATTGAGTAAGCTGAGTGCCTTCCAAAAGCGGCCCAGAAAGTGGTGGCCAATTCGGCACTCGATCTGACCGATTCTGACGGACTCAGGCTCTCACTGGCATGCCCAATAAGGGGCATGACAAAGCGTGACTAAAGTGACCGACCGAAGTCGGGGGGGGTGTCCGAAGTCAGGGTCAGGCATAGTATGTGCTCGCGATCATAAGCAATCCAGCCGGCCCGCGCGGTGTAGAGGATAGTGTCTGACCAAGTCCCGATATGGAGTGTGAATCCCTTCACATCGACGTCACTAGCAGTGGTTTCGACGCGCCAGTTGTGGTTCTTGTCGAGGTCGATGCAGTTCAAGAACACCACGACCTTCGGAGGAGTGACGAACGGGCGCTCAAAGTCGATGCGCACAGAGGCAGGGTCGTCGGGGTTCGTCCAGAGGTTGTGCGTGTGTTCACCAGTGAGGAACTCCAGATCACCAGGTGCGAGGGCGAGCAGATGAGCGAAGATGACGTCGCGATGGACGTTTGGGGTCGTATTATAGGTGGTGATGTGACAGTCAGCCGACGTCTTTGTAATGTGTTGGAAGGACGACGAAACGCGGATGTTGGCATGTTTTCCGAGATCTAGTAAACGGATCCCATGGGCTAGGCGGGGGCGGTCGACGAATGGACGAGGGAAGTTTAATCTGGTCTTCGTCTGGTCGAGCTCGAGGACAACGGGCATGACTGGTTCTGAAGCGCACTCTAAGGGGTTGAAGGTGAGGCAGGGAGAGTTATCCGGTCTGAGTGCCTTTGGCACGTGCTCATTCCTCTCCTCCGTGCCGCCATCTGTCCGCCCATTTTTCCAACCAGTCTAAAGAGCCGGGATTGTTTTATTTTGGTTGCCCGCCACGCCCTTTTTATAGGGGATGATGAGGTTCGTAGTGTCCGCCGACGCTCATCTGGTCCCTCCGGGAGGGCCCGCACCCCTTGCCTCAGTCTCGGCAAGAAGGACCCTCGTTTTCAATCGAGAAGCGCTTCGCCTATATAATCTCTGTGCAGTCTCCCTTCCATACCACTTGAACTGTCATTACTAAGTTACCTAATTCCCTACAGTGTTTGTTCATACCCTCCTGCCTCGCTATCTGGCAATACACTTATGACCAACTGCTTCTCGGCGTCGTCGACCTTCCGTGCTGCGTGCCGGCGTCACCTGACCTCACTTCTCCCAGCGAACTCGTCCTTGTAAGAGCGGAGCAGCGAATCGCAAAGACAGTAGTCTCTCAAGAGTTTTCTACGTTGCAACATCTATTTAATATTGTCATTTTTTAAGGGCTTAGGGCTGGTGAAAGACCGAGAAACTCACAGCTGACGTTGTCAATTGTTGTTGAACGCGATGATGGTTGCACCGGCAGAAAAAAGAACGGTGTCAGCCCAGGAATCAATGTGCCAGACCAGACGAGTCGTGGAGATGCCATCGACGTAAGCGCTGACGCGAAGATTGGCGTCCGGAGAGACGTCGAGGGAGTTCAAGGCGATAAAGACAGAGGGTTTCTTGATGAATTCAACGGAATTAAATGAGATTTCCTTATTGTGTAGGTGCTGCCGCTGCTCCACGGGACGGACATCCAGCGTACTGACATCTGTGCTGAAAATGTGCCCACGATCCTCTGGATAGGCAATCCAGCCAACCCGCGCTGCGACGGTATAAAAGATCGTATCGATATTGAGTGTGAATCCCCCCACGTCGATGTCAGTGGCAGTAGTTTTGAGACGCCAGTCTTGGTACTTGGAAAGTTCAATGCAGTTGAAGAAAACGACGACCTTTGGAGGAGTGACGAACGGGCGCTCGAAGTCGATGCGCACAGAGGCCGGGTCATTGGGATTCTTCCAGAAGCTGCGCGTGTGTTCACCGGTGAGGAAATCCAGATCACAGGGTGCGAGGGCGAACACATTAGCGACGGCGTGGTAGAGTGTGGTATTGGCCCAGGTTATGATGTTGCAGTCGGCCGAACTCTTTGTGATGTGCTGGAGGATTGACGAAACGCGGATGTTAGCGTTGTTTCCGATATCTAGTACACGGAGGCCATGGGCAAGGCGGGGGGAGTCTACGAATGGACGAGGGAAGTTCAATGATCTCTGGGTAATGTCGAATTCACAGTGGATGGGCATGACTCGGACTGGGTAGTATGAAGTACAGTCTAGGGGTTTGAAGGCGAGGTAGTGAGAATCGGTACTCTCTCGAGAATTTATATAGTATGTTCCATACATGTCTATTCGATCTGTTGTCGATGTCATCTTCTGAGGGTTGAGGGTGCGACGAGAGCTTGAACTGGGGTTGCACCTTGTTTCCGCGGCTGCATCCGGGTCTCGGGTCTCCGAGTCGCACGGCCCGAAACCGACTAGCTCTAAGTCAAACCCGTGCCACACGGTAAGTTAGGAAGAACGGGCTCCGATACGGTTTATTCACCCACCATCCCCAGTAGTTTTGTACCCTACTACTGCCGGGGAGCACCTTAGCGTTACGACCCCCCCTTAGTGTAGCTTGTTCACGCTGCGTCCGGTCTGGGCCTACGGCCTACCAACCGGGATATAAATGGATCAAAAAAAAAAAAAAAAAAAGTTAGGAAGAACCAAGAAAGAATCCGCGCGGACATACGCCGCACATGCCCACGGCCACTGGTACTCAGGATGGAAGGTCGGAGGTGAGCCGCATGTGGTGCTAGCACTTGCGAATATACTATTTAGCATCTAATCTGTACCAGGCCCTGAGACCGATTCCAACCAAGAATCATTCTATCGTACACTGAGTTCTGAACAATTTCCCTCGCTCGTAGTAATTCAACGCCATCACAATATAGATTATCTGCCAGTGGACACAAGAGTAGCACATAATTTAGATATTCGATTTCGTTGCACCGGCAGACACATGATCTAGGGGTCGGGTGAAAAAGGGTCACACGGTCGGAGCGTAAAGGAACGGAAGTGTGTGGAATCTACTGTATCGCGATCAGAGTGATAAACACAGTTTTTAAATGCCACTCGGAAATAGCGACGTCAACGGAAATGCTGGTCCACTAGGAAATTAAACGCGCCAGCTTCACAAAACCGATCAGTCATAATGGAGATGTGTCTATTTTGAGAGGAAAATAGTCTGTGAAGACAGCGGTCAGCTGAGAAGGATCTAAAATGGCGGAGATGAGGGAACCGAGTCGTACAACTGGGATCTGGTAGTAAAAATTGTAGAGCGCGGTGGGGTTAGAGGTAAAGTTTAATGCGTTCAACTCAGAACAAGGGTAGGCCGTGTTACCTGAGTTGGTCCAGGTCGCTATAATAGAACGTGTCACCCACATTCAGCACGAGTTGTGGGGGACCGAAGTGGTGGCAGGTACTACTCACCATTGAGCAGTTGAGTCTAGACTCCAGATCGCCGCATCCGCTGCAGTAATAGCGAAAATAAGTGCCCGAACAGGACTCAGGATCTATGCTGGGTCTTACGTCCGGCGTCAACGTTAAGAAACTCAATGGCGCTAGATCAGTGATCAGTGATCAGAACCGTACCGTACCAACAAAGTGATAAACCTACTTCAGAGTCTGAGGTGACAAAGGGAGTGCACCATAACCGCCAATTTAATACGGAGCATCAGACTTGGGATCCTGGGATCGTATCGACGCAGAGTGAGAGGGCGAACCAAGGTGAGATGGATGGATGAAACTGCCAGACGCGACACCGTACCTGGGCTACGAGGGTCGAGCCCGAAAACTCAACAATGAGGTCCGGAATAGCCGGATCGTGACCAGTGTCGAGATTGTGTCCGATCCTGAGGCAACGTATGGCGGGTGTCAGAGGGTCAGAGGGTTTCAAAACGTACGCACGGGCCTCGGCTCGGGTCATTGCGACGTGGCCTAATCTGGTATTTTCGGCGGCATGGCGCACCTCGAGACGACCGGTAGAGCTAAGAAAAGATGGCGATTGACCGGTAGGGAAAATGCCATATACACGTAGAAAACGATCTCGGGCTACTCACGATGACGGGCTGGGCTGAGAAACATGCCTACGGTCAGCGGCTACCGGGATAAGCAAGATGGATCGATTTTCATGAAGGGAAAGTCTACACGCACTTTCGGTTGGAGACCGCCTGATGGGAGGAAGGGGAGGGAATCCCCTCGCGAAGCGCTGTCCATTCGTCTCGCGTTTCATGAGCAAAGCAGCCTCAATAGGTACAACGCAAAAGAGCGACCGACGCCGCGAGCAGTAGGAAGGCGAATCTCTGTACCAAGAGTGAACGTGCCGAGATGGACGGCAGCAAGAGCAAGAGTGGACACGAGTTTCAGCCCGGGAGAGATAGAAACGACATATGCGCAATTCTGAGGCCTGTAAATGACATCAGGGAAAACCTCCCCTGCTTATTGGTGATACTGGAGTGATAAATAAGTGATTATTTTGATTCTGGAGATCCTGCACTGATTATTTTGATTCTGGGCGATTCTGGGCGAATAATTACAACCACCTGCCTGATGTGGTAGCTACCTATTTGGGTGAGCGGCGATAGTGTTGCCGTGGCTCGGCTCAGCTTGGCTTGGCTCAGCTAAGCACAGCTCGACCATAAAAGGACGAGCCGAGCCGAGCCATTCCCAATTGAGCTGGCTCCAGCTGGGCTGAGCCGGCTCGAGCCACTCAAAAGTACGAATAGGAGATCATACCATTTTGGGTAGTCAGACTGGGCTCTCAGCTGTGCGCTGTATATCGCACCAGCTCCCACTCACCATCGATCGCTCGTCCTCCCCCTTCACACACACACACACTCCCTCTCCGTCGCTCGTTATTTCCTCGTCATCGCTCACCCTCGCCTCGCCATGGACACCGACGGACGCCAACCGCCTCGCAAATGACTCGTAGGCACTCGTAGTCAGGCCGCGCGTCCCCACGCTTCGCGTCGCCTTTGTTCATCATCCTCACTCCGTGCTCGTCGCCCACCGCCTCTCCTTTGAACATGTCAAGACGCTTCGCAACCATCGATCACTTCGGCCACGCCGTCCCTTTGTCTATGGCAAAGGCGCGGTTCGTTTTCTATTGTCTCTAATACATTACTGACTCGGATCCTTTGTAGAAGTAGTGCGCCCGTAGTCGTTAGCCTCGGCGCCGGCATTGTTCGCCACGTCCCTTTGTCTCGTCACCCTACTCGTACCTTACCTCTCGTCCCGGTCTCGATCGTCTCCGCGTTTCGTCGTTCGCCCTTCGTATGCCACCTCCTATCCCCATCTAATCTCCTACCTACTTGGCTCTGACATAGTTAGAGTCTCTCTGTATTGAAGCCCCCTGTTTCCTTGCTGAATAGACAGCGCCCGGTCGCCTCTGTGTTTCCCCCTTATCGTCTCGTCCCTGCGTGAACCGGTTCGAAGTTAGGCCCCTACCGCGGGCACTCGTTCTCGTCACCTCGCCTCGTCTCGCCGCCTCGGACGGCATCGCTCTCGTCTCGCTCGTCCACGCTCGTTCCCGCGTCCCCGTTCGCTCTCGCTCTAGTCCGTTCGCAATCGCACCGGCTCTCGCCGTTGCGAACGCTTCGGATCTCTCACCCTCTTCTGTCTAACCCCTGCGGGATCCCCTCCGCCTACGAACTCACACGGACTCGGCCCCGTACAGCGCGGCGCCGCCACCTGCGTCATCGTCGCTGCCATCTGCCCCCTTGCTGCCGCTCTCTGCCGTTGCCATCTATATCGTCACCACCGCTGTCCATGTCTCGCCACTGCCGTCTGCGCCCTCGCTGCCGCCGTCTACGTGGTCGTGGTCGTGGTCGTGGTCATGGTCATAGTGGTCGTCCGTCTGCGTCTGCCGCTCTCTACCTCGCCGTTGCTCTCTGCCCCTCGCCGTCGCCGTCTGCACCGTCGCTACCACTGTCTGTGTCCTCGCCGTCGCCGTCTACACCGTCACCACCCTGTCCATGTCTCTCCGCTGCCGCTGCAGCCGTCTTGCCCCTCGCTGCCGCCGCTCTTCCCCCTCTCCGTCGCCATCTGCGTCGTCGCTGCCCTCTCTGCATCGTCGTCACTGCTGTCTGTTTCCTCGTCGTCACCGTCTACACCCTCGTCACTGCCATCCGTGTCGCTGCCTGCGCCCTCACTGCCGTCGTCTGTGTTGTCATCGCCGTCTGCACTTTCGCCTGCGCCCTCGCTACCGCCGTCTGCATTGTCGTCATCTACACCCTCGCCGCCGCCTGCATCGTTCTCACTGCAGCCATCTGCACTCTCACCCTCTCTGCGTTGTCGCTGCCTCTGCCCCTCGCTGCCGCCGCTCTTCCCCGCCGCGGCGGCCATGCGTCATCCTTGTTGCAGCCGTCTGCACCCTCGCCCTCTTTGTGTCGCTGCTGCCTCTGCCCCTCGCCGCTGCCGCCGTCTGCGTCGTCCTCGTTCTCGTCATCTGCGCCCTCGCCACCACTGTCTGCGTCTGCCACTGTCTGCCTCTCGCTGCTGCCGCTCTGCCCCCTCGCCACCGCCGCCCGAGTCGTCCTTGCTGCAGCTGTCTGCACCCTCGCCTTCTCTGTGTCGCTGCTACCTCTACCCATCACCGCCACCGCCACCAGTGCAGTGAGGATCGCAAGTGCAAGACCCCAACGGCAGCGGCATGTGCGCGCGGACATCTGCAGCGCATCAGGAGCTCGGCGATAGCGACTAGTACTCGCGACAGCACATACGGTACCCGCAGCGACATGCACAGTACTTGTGAATCAACATAGTCAAGAGTGACTCCCGGCGCGAAGAGAAGTACAAACACGACGCATACCAATAGCGCCGCTTGCGTGCGGATTCCCGCGGTGATGCCCCAAACCGTCCCTGATCGCTAGGAAACGGTCTATGGTGCGCGCAGGATTTGGGGTGTGTGAAGCGTCGCAAGCGGTCGCGCAGGCCTCCGCGGGGCGCGAGATGTCGTCTGTAGGTCCACGGCGGTAGCGGACGCGTCGGTGTAGAAGGATTAATGCCGCACGCGAGCGCGGCGAGGTTGGGAAGGGAGATGGGGTCGTTCGGTCGCGAGTGGTCGGAGACAGTCGCGCACGCTTTGGCGCGGGGCGAAATTTGGTATAGGTGGCCGCCGGGGTCGGGAACGCGTCGGGTTCGACCCACTAAGGCCGCGCGCGAGTGCGGCACACTGGGGAACGCGAAGAGCGAGCTTACTGAGCTCTGAAGTGAGAGGAGAAGGCTCTGTTCTAATCTGGGGTCTAAAGGTTGTGATTACATGGGCTATATACTGGAGAATGTAGGCTAGGGAAAGGGGGGTAAATTAGATAAACAGGGGAAAGGGGAATGCTAAAACGCGAAGGGGAGAGTCCGGGGCAAGTGGGAGACCGAGCGCGCACAGAGAGCGCGGGAAAGCGCGGAAGCGCGCGGGAAAGTGGCAAAGCGCGGGAACGCGGCGCTTAGAAAGCGTGCAAAAGCGCGGAATTATCATCTCCTCCTCACTGAGATCTTGACTGTCCTCAGTCATCCGCGTGCGTCGCGATCGCTCGGATGTGGCGCCCGTGCCGATCGCAGGTGTCTTCAGCGTGTGCGGCGTGAGTCTTGCTCTTGCCGAGTTGGACGCGGTGCGTACTGGCTGCTGCTGGGTCTGTGCGGAAGCGAGGTGCGCGCTGTGGGCGAAGTCGTCGCGTGTTGTTTGCTGTGTGCGGCTCTGAGGTCTTCGGCGTCGCTCTTGCGGCTGCTGATGGTCTTGGTTGTCTTCCTAGTCGAGGGCGGCGGTCCGCGACTTCGTGGTTCGGTGGCTGACATGATGTACTTCATGGCGCGGTCTGCTAGAGGGTGACAAATCAGCGTCAAGGCGTGGCGGTCGCGCGTGTCACCGCGCATGAGTGTCGGGTGCCTAGAATGCTCCTGGGACATCTACAGTCCTCACGGCGAGTCGCGGGAGTCCGTGTGGGCATGGCTGAGTCAGTAGGGCTTGCACGCTTGAGTCTGTCTTGCGCGGTGGTGCCGATGTCTTCGGCTGAGTTGCGTTCGCCGGGCGCAGTGTCGCGGGAGTCGTAAACGCGTGAGCTGGTATGCGGTGTCGTCCTTGACGCCTAGCCGAGTCGCCGAATGCTGCGCGGTTGCGGTGCGCTTGCTAGTACACTTGTGCTTGAGGTACTTCGCCAGCGAGTGTTTCTCTCCTGATGCAAAGTCGCTCTTGTCGCGCACGCGTTCGCGGGACTTGAGAACGCTGCTACTGACGCGTAGAACCGTTTTTGATCCTTGCGTGAGCCACGAAGATCCGCGCGACGCCGGCGCAGTCGCTGCTGCTGGACTTGCAATGCTCCTCGTTGTACGTTGCCGCTGATCCGCTGGTGTCGTGCACGTTGCCGCGGGTGTCGTGAATGCTGTCGCGAGTGCTGGTAATCGTCGCCGATCTCCAATTACGCCGCAGACGTGCGCGCGCAAATGGCGCCGCTGCTGAACGTCGCACTTGTTTTTCTCGTCGCGCTGTGGGTCGCTCTTGAAGGAACTGCGTTCAAGTTGCGTTCTGTAGCGGGAAGTAAATGCTTCCGTCGATGCGCAATATCCTCTGGGACTTGTAGGTGACGTGTGGGCCGCCGCGCAACTGTGGCGCTCGCGGTCAGGTCTGCGCTTGACGTGGCTTCTCCTGGTATTCGTGTGTTGCTCTTGCGCCGCTGCTGCCGTGCATGTCGCTGCGGGACTGGTAAACGCGGTTAGTAATTCAGAATGGTATCACAAAGGTGTATACGCGGCGCGGGAGCCTGCGCGGATGTGGCTCGGTTGCTAACGTCTCTGCACGCATAGGGGCTGCCTCTACGGATCGCGCGGTCATTGTGGTCGACTCGCGGCACCCGCCCACGTCGCTGCACGGGTTGTGAACGCTTGCGTTGGGCGCTGATGTCGCTACAGCTGTCTGCGTGCGTCGCCGGGGTCCGCGCTCTGGTGGCATGCTGTCATGAGCGCCGGCAATGGAGGGGAAGAAAGCACGACGGATGGGCGAGGGTCTGACTGTGCACCTGTCGCTGTTGGTCGGAAAGGGTCGGAAATGAAGCTTGAAGTCGGAAAATAAACAATGAAACGTGAAGTAAGAGAGTCGGATCGCAGAGCGTATGGACACAGGGAAGGGTAAAGGGGTGAAATGCCCCAGAATAAACATGGAAAAAAAGAAAAAGGGTGAAATGCGGGGCGAGAGTGTCAATTCACGCAAAGAGGCAGGGCCCATTTATCCTCCTCACTGAAAAATTGACTGTCCCCAGTCAACTTCGGCGAGCGCATAACCGTGCATGGCGGGGAGCATATATGTGCGCAGTGGGTCTCGGAGGTCGCGGGGTTGCTGGATGAGAGTCGTGCTAGCATCGCGCACGCTCGGCGTGTCGCATCTGGGGGCTTGCTTGGGCGGGAAGGTGATTGCAGCGCTGTTTCATGACGGCGTGTCACGGGCTGCCTATCGCTCAGCTCAATACTACGCGGCTCTGTGTGTGGGTTTTCGAAATACAAGGGGCGCGAGGATGGGGTGCTGGACGATGCTACTCTGCTTGGCTTCGCGCGGCTTCTGGATCTGGAGCGCGCGACTCTGCGCTCTTCTGCGCATCAAGGATCGCTTCTAGACCGCTCTTGAGGGTCAGGAACCACGCAGCGTCCGCACTCGCGTCGTTGTGCTGCGGGTGCGCGGACGTCTCAAAGAGCGCGAGCACCATTGCCGCCTCGGCGAGCCCCAGGTCGATCCACTGCTTGTTCCAGGACTCCTGCAGGTGTGTCTTGGCCACGTCGCGCAGTTTCAGCGCCTGCAAGCGCCCGCAGACGCCGAGCTCGATCTCGCTAGACCGCACGAACTTGGCCATCGCTAGGTAGGCGTACACGAGTGCTGGCTGCATGTGCGCACGTATGCGTGTGTCCATGAGGTTAGGGAGGAACCAATCGACATTGAAGAAGGTCAGCCAGTGTCCAGAAGACGTGGAACTGTAAGTGCGGAGATAAGAATATCAGTGATTACAAGCGGAGGCTTTTGGAGTACGACGGATGTGGCGATCGCCGAGGGGGAAGACTTACAGGACTTTCAAGTCGTTGGAGACATCTTCAAACCTAAGGTTGCACAACGGGTGCAAATGGTCAGGCAGAGGTTGGTGCGAAACACGTGCATCACCTACGCTTGTTCACGTGTGGGGGCATAGGCATCAAGGAGCTCATCCCACCACGAATTGCGGGCATAATTGACGACTGGATCGTCGGCGGGGGGTGGCGAAGGATCGTCGTATGACGGCGTTTCTGGGGAGCGAAGATCCGACTCAAAAGGGTGAGAGAGCGGTAGCTCTGGCGAGACTTTCTTCAAGGTATGTTGTGATGTGACTGATGTCGATGCTATTTTCGCAGGCGAAGGTTATGGTTGCCTCTTTAACAGGGGCATCTCGTGAGTGGTGGAACACATAGAAATAGAGAGAAGGGGGAATGGGGAGGACCAGGAGGAGGGAGGAGGGGAGAACTTACCTTTACATAGTAGCCCAGGGAACGACAGAGTACCAACTACAAATGAGGAAGCTTGGGCGGGGGGATCGGTCTCAGGCTTGTTGACCTTTTGATGCACCGGGACGAATACCGGGAGGGTCGTGGGAGAGATCTCATCCTGTTACAATCGGCACGAGCAGAAGTGTCCTCATCGAATGGGTCCCCACGCCGTTGTTTCTTTGGCTGAGATCCGTCCGATTGACGTTTCTTGCAGGAGCGTTTGCGCGTGCCAGGACGTTTATCTGGCCCCCGTCGCTTAGGGACTTTGTCGTAAGCGCAATCGTTACCCCGCTTGAGACAATTTTGGCACTTTGGGCGAGTAGAGTCGCACCTTATCTTGCGTGACTGACTATAGACACCGGCGAGAATGGAATGGTATGGTAGAAGCGGGACGTTTTAAGTGGAAAGACAAAAACAAAGCAAAACGGCCGAGATCACGCACCATTGGCGGCAAGCAATAACGCCCGAAGGGACGTTGCGCGTGGGACCAGGTCGAGATGATGGCGCTCCAGATGCATCTGGGAGTCCATGAGGGGCAACGGACTTGGGGGGGTCCACGGTGTCCAGTACCAAGGGAGAGGCCAGAGGCGGTTGAGGTATAGGGGCACTTGCAGTAGAGGATGACGGGTGGGACAAGTTAAAGTGTGAAGTTGATGGGGCGATCTGAACAGATGGAGGGGCGCCAGCTGAATTGGAGTACCTATTGAAAGCCGGATTCATGAGCGAGGGAAAATGCGGCATGGCAAGTTCGTAGGCAGAAGAAGTAAATGACTGGGTGCGTAATTGGACGGAAGTATTATAAGTCATGGCTGTGTTAGGTGGTTCTTTGGGGTACTCATCAAGGTGTGCCCCAAAACCCTGAGATTGTGCGTAGTGCTGAGAGTTGTGAGGAAGAGCGATAAGGCTATCGGGAGGCAATATGGACGCGGGGGCTATTGACTGATATCGGGCTTTATGAGTGAATGAGATGAGCGGGATTGTGAAGACTAGGAAGGAGATCGACTAATGAACGCACGTTTCGTGGGTAGAAAAGAGGTGGCGGCTAGGTCAGGGAGGGCAAGCTGCGCAGGACCGCAGGCAAAGAGGAAGCGCGCAGGCAGACAGCCGGTGTGCTGACAGCACACAGACAACGAGCAGTCGGCGCGCCAATAGCGCTGACAGCGCAATGACGACGCGCAGACAGCGGGAAAATCTGTGCACTGACAGCGGCACCAGAGCGGAGTGTAGGCGCCGCGGCGAGAGGAAGATGGGAGGCCCAGGATGAGTGGCATAGGTGAGGACGGGGAGCGAGGGAAGCGAAAGGTGACACTCAGTGTACACTGTACAGCGAGCAAGAGCCTCAGTGCGGTTTTCCATTTTCAGCCAGCTCGTTCCTGGCTCAGCCAGCCTGAATACCAAAAATCTATTCTTCGAGCCCGGCTTGACCTGCCTAATCTGGTCATGGCCTAATCGAGCCTTGGCTGAGCGGCTCAGCCCAGCTCGTGAGCCAAGCTGAGCCAGGTTTGGTCATGAGCCGATTTGTCAGCTTGGCTCAGCTAAAGATGGCTCAGCTCGGCTGGCTCAGCCGTTTTGAGCCGAGCCACGGCAACACTAAGCGGCGAACTAAGACCATATGAAGATAGTCGGTTCCTCGGGCGTGGGAATCAACCAAGCTCACTGGACTGGACTGGACTAATTCGGACGGGACCACGATCACGCTTAGTCAAGGTCCCATTTTGGAAGGTTTGGAACTCCGCTCGACCGAAGAGGCAAGACCACTCACCTCCATTTTCGGAAAGTAGTCAGCCACCAAATTGAACCCCGGCAGGCGTGACAGAGCCTTTTTTCTATCTTTGCGGCGCGGCGGGAATTTGACAAAAAAAAAAAGTTCGAGTACATTAAGGAGTAGCACTACTAGACATCGTGTATTTAATTTGGTGGGGATCGAACTAGAGGTGAGTGAGAAAATCGGTGTTTTTGACTTGGTGGTCCCATCCGCATAAGTGATCAGGCATGGTAAAGTTACATGAAGATAGGTCGCTTCCTCGGGATGGGAATGAGCTCCTTATCACACGAAAATAGTCGCTTCCTCGGGACGGGGACGAGCTCTTTGGTGCACAAGATAGTCGCTTCCTCGGGTCGGGGACGAGCTCCCTAGAGTACACGAAGATAGTCGCTTCCTCGGGATGGGGATCGACAGAGGGTCGCAAGGGGCTGTCGACACAAGAGAAAGAATCGTAAATGATCGACGCCCGAGAACCCAAGAAATTGAGACACGATGACGCACGACAATAAAAAACCTCCTCCGAATCCCACGGCGAGCGCGACGAACCGTGTGACCTCTAACGGCATCTTGAGGGTGGTTAGAGACAGCCAACTAGGTGATAGTGTTAGAGACGGGAGTGGTGAAGCGAAATTGAATGGGTTAGACAGTTAGACAGGACGAAAGGGACCCTTGGTGATTGATGGACGTACGGGTAGTAATGCGACGAAGGGTGGGCTTGGGCAGAGCTTCGAACGCAAGGCCATCAGGTGGCATCGAGCAGGTGTCCGGGGCCGAGACAGCAAGGGCGGGTGATACGGGAGAGAGACGATAGTGAGGCAGAACGTATGGAGCTCGAGTACATATCGTGGATTCGGTTTCTTACACTCCTCTAGCTGGCTTTGGTCAAGGCCATCTACCGTGCGTCCGATGATGTCGAGGCAGAAACGTTGGATTAAGATATTAGCGTATGAGAGGGAAACAGATGGAGCTCGAGTACATATCGTGGGTTCAGTTTCTTACACTCCTCTAGCTGGCTTTGGTCAAGGCCATTTACCGTGCGTCCGGTGATGTCGAGGCAGAAACGTTGGATTAAGATATTAGCGTATGAGAGGGAAACGGATGGAGCTCGAGTACATATCGTGGGTTCGGTTTCTTACACTCCTCTAGCTGGCTTTGGTCAAGGCCATCTACCGTGCGTCCGGTGATGTCAAGGCAGAAACGGTGGATTAAGATATTAGCGTAGGAGAGGGAAACGGATGGAGCTCAAGTACATATCGTGGGTTCGGTTTCTTACACTCCTCTAGCTGGCTTTGGTCAAGGCCATCTACCGTGCGTCCGGTGATGTCGAGGCAGAAACGTTGGATTAGCGCCTACGTAGGAGAGGGAAACGGAATGAAACACGATTGAAAACACGATTGACAAGGGAAGCGGAGACTGAAAATGTGGAGGGCGACGGGTGAAATCTGCAGGTGGGGCAAGTACGGCCGACAGGGTTGAGCAAGCCTGCGTGAGGCTCATGTTGTATTGTACAGCCAGTCGATAGTTAACTACGAAAATACAAGATACATATAGAGTATACGTCCGGTCGACCGCTGGGCGTGGTGACGGCGCTGGTGACGGGCGGTCATGATGACTCATAGTGTCCTTAGTGCGCTTTGGATGTTTCGCATGTTTCGTATGTTATGCATGTTTCGAACACTTTCCGCTTTCGGTCGTTTTCCGCTTTCGGTCGTCGGCGTCCTCAGTGACTCCTCACACAATTCCGACTCGCCCCCTCGCGCTCCCCAGCGTGCCGCACCCTCGCGCGGCCTTAGTGACTCAAGTTTGACATGTTTCCGACCACGATGCCCCCCTCTGCAGAGTTTCGTGTCGCGCGGAAGCGTGCGTGACCGCTTGCGACCACCCAGACCAGCAGGGCTCCATGCAGCCCAATGTTCCTATTCCCGACCTCGCCGCACCTGCGTGCGGCCTTAGAAACTCAAGGTAAACGCGTCGTCGACCAAGGTAGCCCCCTCTGCAAAGTTTCGCGTTGCGCGGAAGCGTGCACGATCGTTTGCGATCGCCTGCGACCACCCGACCCAGCAGGGCTCACCCACTGTTCCCTTTCCCGACCGCGCAGCACTCGCGCGCAGCCTTAGCTATTCGATACAGACGCGACCGCACCCGCTACGGGCCCACCTACGACACCTCGCACCACGCGGAGGCATGCGCGCTCACTTGCGCCGCTTCACGCCCCCAAAATCCTGTGCGCCTCAGACACATTCCTAGCAATCATTTAGGTATGTTTTAACTTTTAACTCTTTCCAGTCTATTGACTGTTTTGGACGTTTTGGACGTTTCGACCCTTCAGGTTGCTTAGCACACTTCGAACATTTCGGCCACCGTGCAGACCCCCTATCCGAAACGTTCACACACCATATACGGTGTACTTCACCCAGCGGTGGTGTCACCACGAATATATTTCACGCCCACGTACGTGTGTCACGACGTTACCGGTCACGGGCACCCACATCACCCTGGTGATCACCACGACGCAGGGACAATAGAGTATACCTCCGGTCCGTGGCTGGGCGTGGTGACGCCGCTGGTGACGGGCGGTCACGTCACCGAGGCGTCACCAGCGCATTACCGGAAATATACATGCCCCCAAGCGTTCTGATTACTCATAGTGTCCTTAGTACGCTTCGTATGTTTCGCACAGTTTCGTATGTTTCGCATGTTTTGTTTGTTTCGAACACTTTCCACTTTCGGTCGTAGGCGTTTGCAGTTTCATTCACACAATTCCGACTCACCCCCTCGTGTTCCCCAGCGTGCCGCACCCTCGTGCGGCCTTAATGACTCAAGGGTGACGTGTCGCCGGCCATGGCGGCTACCTCTGCAAATTTTCGTGTCCCGCGGAAGCGTGCGTGACCATTTCCGACCACCCTGACCAGCAGAGCTCCACGCAGCCCACTGTTCCTATTCCCGACCTCGCCGCACCTGCATGCGGCATTAGCCACTCAAACACACTGTGTCGCCGACCAGGTTAGCCAGCTCTGCGAAGTTTCGCGTCCCGCGGAAGTGTGCACGGCCGTTTACGATCACCTGCGACCACCTGACCCAGCAGGGCTCAGTGTAGCCCGCCGTTCCCTTTCCAGACCGCGTTGCACTTGCGCGCACCCTTAGCCATTCGACACAGATGTGACTGCGACCACCACGGACCTACCTACGACACCTCGCACCCCGCGGAGGCTTGCGCACTCACTTGCGCCGCTTCACACCCCAACAATCCTGTGCGACTTAGACGCGTTCCCTAGTGATCATGGATGGTTCAGGGTACTAATTTATTGATGTTTTGACTCTTTCTAGTTGATTGACAGATTCGGTGGGTGCAGCAAGACGGATTGAGGGCCAAGGACCCAAAATGGCCACACACCGTACACAGTGTACTCCACCCAGCGGTGGCGTCACCACAAATATATTTTGCGCCAATGTACGGTGTGTCACGACATTACCAGTCACGGGCACCAGGATCACCCTGGTGATCACCGCGACGCAGGGACATATCGGCATAATCACTTCAGAATCACTTAAAAAGGTGTGGCAAACTTATTTTGATTATTTTGATTATGAAGTGATACAGAATCAAAATAATCGCCAATAAGCAGGGGAGGTTTTCCCTGATGTCATGTTTTTAGTTTATCACAGTTCTTCGCAAGGTTCTTCGGTGCAATACAAGCGGGGGCGCACCAGCTTGGCGACATTTTACCGTACACAGGATGGGGAGCGAAGGGATCTACCGAGGTCCTTCGATTAAAATCCTTCTCACTGTGACACTGGCACTGGCAGTTTCCGTGACCGGTCCTTGCGACCGCGGCCCGCCTGCGCATTTTTTCCTTCGCTTGATGACGGCCCTCTCGCGTGGCATAACTCTTTTCCTTCCTGCAGAGCTGCGCGTAAGGTAGTAGGGAGGGGCGAGATGGGTATACAGATACCTGAACGAGCCTGGCGATTTGCGACGCTTGATCGTGACGCGTGTCGTTTTACAGCGGCCATCTTTTGATACTGTATGGCAGTGGTCAGTCACAAGGATAAGGACGGCGTCCTTTCAACACAGTTCTTATGTAATTCAAATGAGCCAACACCCTGCTGTATATATTCAGAAGAGGCAGAAAGTAGACTAGTAGACGGTCGTTTGTTAGGTGCCACATAGGGCTGTGTACCCCAAGCTTGATCGAGCTTGATCCCAAGGCGCACCGTGACTTTAATGGAATCGAATTTATTTATTTTTTTGAACAATTGCCCTCGCCCGTGGTGATCCAACGCCTGATGCCATCACTACAGTAATATAATTAGTTCGGACGCAAGAGTAGCACTGTGGAGATTGTTTGAAAATTCAACTTCGTCGCATGGAGTCAGAGAACTTGAAAAGCGCTCCGTGCGGTGCCGCAGCGACATCCTAGTAAACAGATGTGGTAGTTGGAAAGTTAGTTATCCTTGCAGAGCGGAAGACCGAGTAACTTACGGTTGATGCTGCCAATTCTTAGTTGAATGCGATGATAGTGGCACCAGCAGAATAAAGGGTCGTATCGGCCCAGGACTCAATGTGCCAGACTAGACCGGTCGTGGAGACGCTGTCGACATAAGCGTTCACGCGAAGATTGGCCTTGTAGTCAATGTCGATTTCGTTCAAAGCGATAAAGACCGAAGGTGTCTTCCAGAACTCGACCCCACCGAATCCGATTTTGCTACTCTGTTTTGGCTGAGGTTGGTTCCAGGGACGAACGTCCATCGTGTTAACAGATCCGCTAAAAATGTGCTCGTGATCCTCCGGATAGGCAATCCAGCAAACCCGCGCGGCGTAGAGGATCGTGTCCGACCAGGTCTCGATATTGAGGGTGAATCCCTTCACGTCGATGCCTGTGGCAGTAGTTTTGACACGCCAGTTGCGATTCCTGCCGAGGTTGATGCAATTGAAGAAAACGACGACCTTAGGAGGAGTGATGAACGGGCGCTCAAATTCGATGCGCACAGATGCCGGGTCATTGGGATTGTTAAAGAGGTTGCGCATGTGTTCGCCGGTGAGGAAATCTAGATCACCGGGTGCGAGCGCGATCACATCCACCGCGGCGCTGTAGAGAGTGGTATCGGCCCAGGGGGTGATCTGGAAGTTGGCCGAAGTCTTCGTGATGTTCTGCACCGTCGAGTTAATGCGGATGTCGGCGTTATTTCCCATATCGAGCTTACAGAGGCCCTGGGCTAGGCGGGGGGAGTGGACAAATGGGCGAGGAAAATTCAATGTGCTCTGGGAATTGTCGAGTGCGCAGAAGGTGGGCATGACTGGTGTACGTGCTTGAAAGCGCGCTAGTGAGTAGGGCAAGGAGATCAAACAGAGGAGGGGAAAGGGGGGGTGAGTTTATTGGATGCAAGACCGAGCCTTATATACATTATGTGTTTTAAGGGTGGCCGTCGTTGAAAAATCGAAAACTGTGAGGAAGGGCAGCGAAAGTGGGGGAAAGTAAAACGAAAGGGTCCTCTGGATATCGATGGAAGACGGAAGACGGAAGATTGGGAGTGAGTTTACTGTGACGTCCACCGCCCCTGATGCGGGTGGCGCTGTCAATGAGTACTGTACTAGAGCGAGTGTCAAGATGAAATGAGGGAGTAGGTATCAAAAGGAAATAAGAGAAATGGAGACAAGCAGGAGTTTCAAGTCGAAAGGAACGTGAGTAGTTGAAGATGAAATATGGTTGAAGAGGCGATGCAGGTGTCATCGACAAGGTGCATTATGAGGAGGAACAAGTCGCAAAGAGAATGAAAGAAAGTTGGGAGCGCCTTTGTCCGAGACAAAGAGCACAGCTCTAAACTGATCAGCAGCCGAGGGTGTAGGCATGAAAGATGTTAAAGGATTTCGAAAATGTCAGTCAAATGAAGGCGTGCAAGTCGGGAAATAATAGGGATACTGTTCCGACGTGGCCCTTGATGACGACGTGAGTCAACTGGAATGGGTGTGATTGACCGAGGGTGTCTTCAGACTTCCGGTGTCAGAATTATTGAGCATTTTGACGTGGAAAATTGCAACGAGAAATTCAAGCCAATAGCAGGTGCATGGCAAACAGCCAGCAGCAAATGGCGCTTGACGAATGGAAAAATAGAAAGGTGGCTAAACCCAGTAGCAGGGGACGTCTGACTCTGGCAAACGACCAATAGCAGACAGCAACAATAGCAATAGCAAAATGGCAAAAAGGTGGCAACAGCTGCCCAAATTGGTCAGCAGTGCCAGTGAGTGTTGTACAAGTCAAGCTGACGTGCGGTCACAATGGTCACAGTCACCATGGTCATACCAAATTCAGATATTATGTAATTAGCACTAGACCTCATTAGGCAATCGCTGAGATATGCACATCTGGACCCGAGTAGCACACACGAGGTCAATTATCATATCTATCCACAACTATTCCAGTCCCCAGCGTGCAGAACTTCACAACAGCCAATGGCAGGATGCGTGCAGCAAATCGCCAGCAGCGAGTGGCAAATACTAGCATTTGATAGGTAGTAAATGATGTTCGATGGGTAGTGAAAATAGCAAGGATGCAGCAAAAGGCTGAACGTAGGCCGAACAGGGTGGACAATTGCCAGTGGCGCCAAATAGCAAATGGTATTTGATAAATAGAGAACGGCATCTGAAATAGCAGATCGCTGGTCTACTTTTCCGTATTCAAACTCAGCAAGGGCGACGAAGTGTGCTATGAGGGGTTCTGCACAGGTGGCTGACCAGAATCCGAAGTGCGTCGGGTGGCCTGTTCTGCTGTGAGAGGATGTTCCACGGCTTCTAGCAGAACTGGTTGGTAGGGATAATGCAGTAATCAACTATTATTACTATGATTCTTCGAAATAAATGCAAGAATAAATGTGTTCTGGTTCTTGAACCAGTCGAAGACTCGAAGCCCTTGGGCGGATCACCGCGGATGACGGTGATGGTACTGCCGTAGCTGTATGCCCACTTGTGCCTTATGATAGACCGCCAACTATTGGAGTCTAATCTACGCTAGGTCGATTCTAATCAAGAACCAGACTCCTTCCCGTTCGATGCTCCGCGTAAGAGGCTCCTAATCAATCACGTGCGATTTCCCACACACACCTTCCTTTTATATCCGAACTTCAGCACCTCGTTACGCTACGCACCGACTGGGGACACTTGTGTCGGCAGTTTCCCGGGGCGTGACGCGTCGTGCTCTTTCGTTATGGTCTCTGTGTTTTTAAATTGTAAACGCGCGTGTCCGTTTTTGGACAATATAATTAATTAATTGATTTGATCGACATTGGTGTGTATGCGTGAAGTGTGAACGCGCGAATCTTCATCTATTCCGATGGTCAATCGAACAAACCCAGAACTCGCTAATGTGCTCCAGTGCCTCTCTGACAATGGCTACACGATATTCTCTTTGGTCACTAGCGTTCTCTCGTGGTGCAACCTGGATCAAGACCTGGATGATCTCGGGGTTCAATTGGCTCGGGAAGACCTGGAGCGCGATGCCGTGGACGTATGTGCTCGTCTTCTCAGTCACACAACCACATCTGTGTCTGTATCTACATGGGCTCTCCAGGTCACACAGTCGACGCTGCGGTCAGAGGTAGAAGAGATGACAAAAAAAAGGAATGGTCTTCACTTCAGCGCGAGCACTGCCACAGCGGAACAAATCGAACTTGCTTTCATGCCTCAGCTCGCGGGGAAGATGCGCATTCTGGCCCCGTCTCTATGGGGACTTGTTTTCACTCTGCTCGGGGCACTTGATGAACGCCGCTCGTCTGTCATGGTCGACCCAAACAGTGTCAATCTATCTGAGCTTTTTCACGTGTCTGAGCAACTGCTGGGAGACCTTGGTGAAGACGAGGCAGCCGAAGAGAACTCGGAGGCTGTTGGAGATGAAAACAACCCGGATGTCCAACGAGAGGACGAGAGGAGGCCTCGGAAGAGGTCGCGCAAGGACGTGTCGGCACGGAATACAGCTCTTCGAGTCATTGTACGTCACTACTGTATCTCGATTAATTAATACAAGTCGTACACGAGATACTTATATGAGACTGTTTGAAATACTAGAAATCGGTCGTGTGCATCAGTATCATCCTACAGAGCGCGAACGAAAATTGTAACCACTTACAAGGGATCATCGGGATGTTCGTCCACTCTGCCAATGTACCTCAACGCGTAATGGAGGTGCTGGCACATGCTGGGCTGTCGATTAGCATCAAATCCATCCAACGGGCTGTGAAGTCAATGTCAACCGATAGCGCACGGAAAATCAGGCAGAGTCTGCGCTCACTCAAAGTGGCTATGGCATACGACAACTTTGATATCAATTTCAAGACCTCGGAACCAACAATCGCCCATCAATCGTCGTTCATGAGCGCTACATCTGCTACAGCAATACCCCTTGTAGGTGTGGAAAATATTGACGCGTTGCGGTGTTCTGCGGCCCTGTGGAATGCGGACCCTCGCAACCCTTCGCCGTCGGCTTCACCTGTATCCTTCGACGAATTTGACCTGTTAAAGTTCCACATGATGAGTACTTATGACCGCCGTGTGCCCGAGGAGGAACTCACTCCACGGCGCGAGGCATTTGCCTGGCATGTACGCGAAATACTGACCAATCACGGGCAGCACTTCGCGCATTTCTCCAAGCAGCTTGGGGCCCCCAAATCCGTCCTTAGGATACCACTCTCGACAACCGAGCAGATACCTATGAGGTCAATGAAAATAAAGCAATCATCAGTGGACGGAAACATCGAGGTAATGGGGAACTTACTTCGACAAGGTGGCCTGGGCGATCCAACAGACCCTGGCTTCGACACCCGCGGAGACGTCGACATTTCCGAATTTGTACTCTTGATCCACGGGGACCTTCTAACAAAGGAACGCCTTGACACCGTGAGGGATTCCCGGCGGATCGAAGACACTCCTAAAGATCGGTTTCAGTATGTCGTTTTCATACCTGGAATGTTCCACTACAAGATGGCGTGTGTCGACGCGCTATGGAGGATATATCTTCAAAATAAGGAAGGGCGTGAGGACATCAATAGCAGCT
The DNA here is from genome assembly GCA_021525025.1 of Lactarius hengduanensis. Lineage (NCBI taxonomy): Eukaryota > Fungi > Basidiomycota > Agaricomycetes > Russulales > Russulaceae > Lactarius > Lactarius hengduanensis. The sequence continues at coordinate 81,692 of JAKELI010000134.1, forward strand.
TTCAGCATGCCGGGATTTTGCGACCACGGGAGACGGGAATACTTACGACAAAGCCCGGATTCCGTCGAATGCATGATGTCGTCCATCATGAGCTTCGCGCTGCCATCCTCGAGTGCTGGCGGACAGAGGCATCTTCCTCCGGGTCAACGGTGACAAGCCTGAAGGACTTCGCGAACTCAAAACCCGAATGGGACCTGATAGTCAAGATGTCAAAGGATATCGTCCGAAAGTATGTTGCGACGACGGAAGGCATATCCGAGTCACGCGCAAAACCCGAAGCCGACAGGGACCAGCAGCATGAGAACCAAGCTCTCCGCAACCGGGATTTCCTTCTATATGTTGATCTCTGTAATGCGATGAACAGCGGCGACGTTGGACGCGTGGAGGCCTCCTTCATTCCATGGATCTATATGTTCTCCAGCACAGGAAAACATAAATACGCTTCTCAATTGGCGAGATTTGTGATGAACTTACATGACGTATACCCTCCAGATTTGAGGTAAGTCCCGGCCTCCTTGGTTCAGCGCATGGGACACTCAGCCAGTGAACGTAGCCATATCATCCGGATGAACATCCTGTGCAACCCCACAGGGAGACTGAATGCGTTCCGACCTGTGGACTGGCTGGTAGAGCGGAATAACCTATACACAAAGGTGAGTTGAATCACACTAGAGATACTGTACCGCTGGCCATGCGTGCGGAGTCATTGCGGCTACCGTTGCGGCCGGTGCTTGAAGCACCGGAGGTGGACCCGAGTGACGCTGGAGGCGGCCGTCTCTTGCTGTCGCTTCCATTGGCTGCGCTGGTGGGGTCATCGCGATCGTCGTTGCTGCGGTCGGCTTGACGCAACGAAACCATACCAGATGGGGAGCAGGCGTTGGAGGTGGCTGTTTGGGCACGAGGTGGGGGTGCCGGTGCCTGTGTGACGGGTGTCCCTGTCAAACGCTAAGTTGCGGGTCTTGACGAGTCGGATGTCACGACCGAGAAAAAACGCACCATGCGCCTGTTGTTACTATTGGACGTGGGGTTGGGTGGGCACCTGGCGTTGTCGGGCTCGGCGTCACAGTGTTGTTACTCGGGTGCGGCTAGCGTTGGCATCGGGATGTGATCGATGGAGTAGAGGGCGATGGCCCAATGGACTGACGAAGACTCGGCGCGCTGACACAGTCCCAGGTCATTTACGCTGGATGTGGACCGAATAAAAATATGGACTATATCTGCAAGCAATCGCCTCTGATCGAGGTATTCAGAAGCTGTCACGTCATCGTCGAGAAAGCGTTTCAACTCACGCATCGAACACTCAAACATGCGCCACCAGACATGACCGCGACAATCGAGAGGTTGCGCACCCATATGCAAACGTCTGGCTTGTGCGAATTTCGTCGCGGAAGAGCTGTGGAGCGGGAAATTACGGATAACATTGCGAGGGGACTAGAGGTAGTACACGCTAAGAGAATTGTGCTACCTGTTGAAGAGGAGGCACATGAGATCGAGGCCGCGGATTTAGAGGTCCACTGACTGTAAATACGTTCTCATTCGGGCCTTGCACACCTCCTGTACGCGACTTGTGATTCGGACAGATGCGATTAGACGCTGTGGGAGTTACCATGAACAACGTCGACATGACTATTACAATATAGCGACATACCTATGTGGGTGTTGCTGCCACATGCACTACATCGCCTCGCGCGAGGCGGTTTTGGGCCATTTGAACGCGGGGTTGATTGGAGAGCAGACGACCCCTGCACGGCGGATGGCCCAGGCATATTCTCGACAGGTTGCAGAGCTGGTCTAGACGAACCAGCGTTAATAGGCGGGAAGTGTTTCTCGATGATCTCGAGAATCTCCGCGCCCCAGCGATCGGTATACCGCCAACTGACTTGGGCATGAATTGATGCGAGGTCGAGGACCTGCTGGAAATGGGCCAAAACCACTAGGCGGTCGAGTACGTCGTCGGTCATGATGAGCTGTGGTCCGAACATGTCATCATCGCCCACCGTACTTAGAAGCTGGTTTCTCCGCCAGTCTTGCAAGGCGGTCTTGAGCCTCGTGTAGGGATTACCACGGGTAACCCCCGTGTCACTTCGGCCTTACCCGTACCCGTACCCGTCAAAACCCGTACCCGCGACCACGGGTACGGGTACCCGCGCATACGGGTACGGGTATTCACGGGTTTGGTGGGTACTTGCGGGTTTGGCGGGTTACCCGTACCCGCAGGGGTATAGAGGCCATTCTTGAGGCCATTGGCCCATTGCATGCGGTGACAATGGTGTATTTACAATCTCAGATACAAACGAATACCACTAGTACTAATAACCGTGTACGTCGCTGCCCTATGGTCATTGTAGGGCCTCATCGCTGTCGCGTTGCGTTGTCGTTGCCTCTGCAGCTGCAGCGGACGAGGCCTCCGCCGCCTCCGCATCCTCCGCAGTCGCCATCGCCCCGCCGTTGCCATAATCGTCTGTCGCCTCAGGGTGATTGCCACTGTCGTTCTCTCGTGGTCGCACCATCTCCTCGTGGTCACCCGTCGCCGTCGTAGTCACCCATTTGTCGGCGTGGTCGTAATTGTACCCCGTTGCCATCGTAGTCGCCGTGGTCGCCTCGCCGTGGTCGCCTCGCCGTGGTCGTTGTGGTCGCCTCGTCGAAGGAGTCGAAGAGGCCGCCTCGTCGACGTGATCGTTGAGATGTCGTTGTCGCGGTCGGCGGTCACGGTCGATGTCGTCGTGATTGCCCTGTCGTCACAGTCGTCGTCGCCTCGTTCAGTTGTCAGCCAACGTGGTCACGTCATGGGTCAACTTGAACCCAGCCCCGCCGGCACAGTCGTCGTCGCCGCGTCGTCATGTGGCTGTGTTGAACGGTCAGGGCCCTATGCTTAGGCCAATAAACAAGTCGGTAGAAAACGTAGTGAATATAAGAACAAAAACTTAGCGTCTCAGAAGCTGCAGCATACACTTGAATGCCGAGACCGAATAATAATGAGGGAGCCGTCGTCGTCGTAGTTGCCTCGTCGTGGTCGCCTGGCCGCCGTGGTCATTGTGATCGCTTGTCGAAGGGGTCGAAGAGGTCGCCTCGTCGGCGTGATCGTTGTCGTATTCACGTGTCGTCGCGGTCGGCGGTCGTCGTCGTCGTGACTGCCCTGTCATCGCAGTCGCCGTCGCCTCGTTGCCGTCGTGGTCATGTCATGGGTCAACACAGACCGCCGGCACGGTCGTGGTCGCCTCGTCATGTGGCTTTGTTGAGGGGTCAGGGCCTTATGTTAAGGCCAAAAAAAAAGGAACGACAATTGAGTCAGTAGAAAACGTAGTGAATGCAAAAACAAGGACTTAGCGTCTCAAACAAAGGCTGCAGCATACACGTGAGACCGAGACCGAATAATAACCACTTGGATCGTCGTATCCAGTGCTACGCGGTGCTGGCCCTGCTGAGCGGCACGTGGGGAGGCGGCTTGGCGTCTCCGACGGCGACCTCCCGCCTGACCATAGAGCTGTTCTCGGCGTCGAAGGATGTGCAAAAGGAGGGAGTATGAAGCTGTTCCAAGGGAGAATTCTGATCATAGAGCGACGTGAGAATGCCGAGACCGAAGTAGAGGTGAGGCGAGGGTGAGAAGCGCAGATGGGCCACCTGTAGTGCTAGAAGAGTGTGAGAGGAGAGGAGACGGCCTGGATAAAATGGACATCTAGTTACATTGCCACCAATGCGGGCATGTCGAACAGATACAGCACGAGACGCGGGAACGCGCGGCCGGTCTATGTTTGTGAGATGAAAATGCGCCTCGTTGTCGTCCTGGGCGAGATAATGACGAAACTTGAAGAGAGAGAGAGATATTGCACGTGGAGAAATGGGATGGGATGGGGTGGGGTGGGGAAAACGCGGGAGGAATCGATGGGCCGACGATGGCGAAGTGATGGCGATGTGGCACGACTCGGGTGTTGGATATCGTTGGTGGGAATGAGTCCGGTATGGCAGCTTAGCCACACCAAGACGATCCGATGCAGTCCGAAATGTTTTCGAAAGCAAGAAATGAGTCGTGAGTGGCATGTTGCCAGTTGTAATTTACCCGCGGGTACCCGTGCCACGGGTACGGGTTTGGCACGGGTCCGAGAATGGCTACCCTGACCCGTACCCGCGTGACCCGTACCCGTGACCCGTACGGGTTTTGCCGACCCGTGGTAATCCCTAGTGGCATCCAGAATGTCAAGGTTTTGCCAGACCCCGTAGGTGCCAGAGTTACCAAGTCCATTTGCCTTAGCTGAGTCAACGCGGCCTCAAGTTGCCATGTGCACGGAAAGAAGCCGAAGCGATTCTTGACAGCATCTCGCATGTCATTCAGAGAAGGAAGATCGACAGCGGAATCGAGCGAGGCCATTGCACGGAGAAGAAGCGAAGGTGGGATTCGCGCAAGGATTCGCGCAAGGATTCGCGCGTTCACACTTCACGCATACACACCAATGTCGATCAAATCAATTAATTAATTATATTGTCCAAAAACGGACACGCGCGTTTACAATTTAAAAACACAGAGACCATAACGAAAGAGCACGACGCGTCACGCCCCGGGAAATGCCGACACAAGTGTCCCCAGTCGGTGCGTAGCGTAACGAGACGCAAAGTTAGGATATAAAAGGAAATGGGGTGTGGGAAGAAACACGTGCACAGTGAGTAATAGTCTCTTACGCGGAGCATCGAACGGGAAGGAGTCTGATCAAGAACCATAAAATACACATTCTATGAGTACGAGAATTTTGAACGATCCCGAACAAGGAGTCTTTGAGAGGCGGCACGTGCTCGTTCCTTTCTCGCTTGCCACTTGTCCACCGCGGTTCAAAGAGCCGTATCTTTTTCTTTCTTTCTTTCGCCGTACCCAGGAAGTAAAAACCGCAGGGATCGATGATGAAGCACTAGTCCCGCGTTCATCAGATCGCTCCGGGATCTTCGTCGCGACCTGCTTCCACGCTAGGCCTCGCCCTGTCTGATTTCTCCGCCCGGCGCTGCACGGACCCGTCTCTCGGAGAGTCAAATGAGCGACCCTCGAAGATCGCGCTATGAAGATAATTTGAACATTTAATTTCGTGGGCCAGTGGAGACAACCGAGAGGGACAGAAATGGGTTCTGTCAGTGTGAAGCTTTTGTTTCTCATAGGACCGGGGCCTTGTGGGGCTGTGGTGGTACATTTGGCCGGTATAGCGGTATTCTTCATTGGTTCACGTTCGAGCCTCCGGAATTTGAGGGAGACCAGGTTTTTGGTTTCTCGCCCATCCTTGGCCAGGTAATTGCCATGGGAAAACCGCCCGATGGTGGCCGTAGCAGTGCAACTAAAGGGGTCCGAATCTGCTCAAGATATACTGTAGTACGGCACAAAGGTACAGCGGCACCATGAATCAGCATGGTAAAAGTCTATGGTCGGGTAACCCAGGTATAAAAGAGTCACACGGTCGGAGCGTGAAGGAACGGAAGTGTGTGGAATCTATCGCAATCACTGCCAATCAGTGTGATAAACATAGTTTTGAAATGCTACTCGGAAATAGCGACGTCAACGGAAAAGCTGGTCCACTAGAGAATTAAACGCACCAGCTTCACAAAACCGATCAGTCGTAATGGAGATGTGTCTATTTTGAGAGGAAAATAGTCTGTGAAGACAGCGGTCAGCTGAGAAGGATCTAAAATGGCGGAGATGAGGGAACCGAGTCGTACAACTGGGATTTGGTAGTAAAAATTGTAGTGCGCGGTGGGTTTAATGCGTTCAACTCAGAATCGTAAATAAGGGTAGCTGAACCGTGCTTTTATCTGAATTGGTCCAAGTCGCTACAATAAAGCGTGTCACCCACATTCAGCACAGGTTGTGAGGGGCCCAAGAAGCGGAAGGGGTTGCTCACCGTTAAGCGCTCCTGAGGTCAAGTCTAGACTCCAGATCGCCGCATCCGCTGCAGTAACAGCAAGAATCAGTGCCCGAAAAGGACTCAGGACCTGGGCGAGGTCTTACGCACGGTGTCAACATTGATAAACTCGATGGTGCTGGTTCAATGGTCAGTGGTCTGAATTATGCCGTGCCAGCAAAGTGATAAACCTACTTCAGAGCCCGAGGTGACAAAGGGAGTGTACCATGACCGCCGATGTAATACGGAGCATCAAACTCGGGATCCTGGGATCGTATCGATGGAGAGTGAGAGGGCGAACCAAGGCGAAATGGATAAATGAAACTGCCAGACGCGACACCGTACCTGGGCGGTCGAGCCTGAAAACTCAACAATGAGGTCCGGAATAGCCGGATTGTGACCAATGTCGAGATTGAGTCCGATCCTGAAGCAACGTATGTCAGAGGGTCAGAGGGTTGCAGAACGTACGCACGGGCCGTAGCTCGCATCATTTGCGATGTAGCCTAATCTAGTATGGTCGGTGGCGTGGCGCACCTCGAGACGACCGATAACGCTAAGAAAAACGATGGGGATGGGTGACCAGTAGGGGATATACCATATATATGTAGAAACGATCTCAGGTTACTCACGACGGGCTGGGCGGCGGCAAAACCTGCCTACGGTGCGGCTACGGGTATAACCCGCAATCAACAAGGTGAATCAATTTTCAATGAAGGGACGATCCACACGCACTTTCGGTCGGAGACCGCCTGATAGGAGGAAGGGGAGGGAGCCCCCTCGCGAAGCGCTGTCCATTCGTCTCGCGCTTCATGTGCAATGCAGCCTCAACAGGTACAAAGGTCCCCAAAAGAGCGACCGATGCCGCGAGCAGAGGAGGGCTAATCTCTGTACCATGAGTGAACGTGCCGAGATGGACGGCAAGAGCAAGAGTGGACGCGATTTTGAGCTCGGGAGAGTTAGAAACAACATATGCACCCATATTTATTCTGAAGCCTGCAAATATTTTAGTTTATCACAGTTCTTCGGTTAGCAAAGGCACACTAGCTTGACGACATTTTCACCGCAGACGCGATGGGGAGCGAGGGGACCTATCGAAGTCCATCCGATTAAAATCCTTCTCACAGTTTCCGTGACGCGATCCTTGCTTGGACTGCCCGCGCATTTTTTCCTTCTCTTGATGACGGCCCTCTTCAAGTTGCGTGGCATAACTCTTGTCCTTCCTACAGAGCTGCACGTAAGGTAGTAGTGAAGGGCGAGATGGGTGAGCGGATACCTGAACGAAAAACAACTTGAACACGCAGCGCGCCGGCTTCCGGTAGAGTCTAGCGAAGTGTTATCCGATCCCCGACCACGACGCGTGACGCATGACTGCATGACGGCCCTGCCTGTTCAATGCCGCGGGTGGTTGTCCGGCGTCATGAGGTGATCACATCCTAATCTTGAACCTAATAAGAAGTCCCTATTAATCTATATCAGCTTGGATATCAGCCACGAAGCCAAGCACGAAGCATCCAGTTGTATCCAGTCTCGCACTGAGGGATGATATGGTGCAAGCACTTTGCGACTCGTAATTTTACTAGGTCGATTCCAACCAAGAGCCGTAAAATACACGTTCTATAATGCACTTGAACAATTGCCCTCGCCCGTGGTGATCCAACGCCTGATCCAACACCATCACTATAGTTAGTTCGGACGCAAGAGTAGCACTGGAGATTTTTTGAAAATTCGACTTCGTCGCATGGAGTCAGAGAGATGCGCTCCGTACGGTGCCGCGCCGACATCTTAGTAAACGGAAGTGGTAGTCAGATTGTTATCCCTGCAGAGCGGAAGACCGAGTAACTTACGGCTGATGCTGCCAATTGTTAGTTGAATGCGATGATAGTGGCACCAGCAGAATAGAGGGTCGTGTTGTCCCAGGAGTCAATGTGCCATATCAGACCGGTCGTGGAGACGCTCTCGACGTAAGCGTTGACGCGAAGATTGGTCCTGCAGTCAATGTCGAGATAATTCAACGCGATGAAGACCGGAGGGGTTTCCTCCAGAACTCGACCGCGTTGAATGCCGATTTCACTGCTCTGTTTTAGGCTGAGGTCGGATACCAGGGACGAACGTCCATCGTGTTGATAGATTTGCTAAAAATGTGCTCGTGATCCTCTGGATAGGCAATCCAGCAAGCCCGCGCGGCGTAGAAGGATCGTGTCTGACCAAGTATCGATATTGAGGGTGAATCCCCTTACGATCGATGTCTGTGGCAGTAGTTTTGAACACGCCAGGATGCGGTACCTGTTCGAGGTCGAATGCAATTGAAGAAACGACGACCTTTGGAGCCAGTGGCGAACGGGCGCTCAAAGTCGATGCGCACCGATGCCGGGTCATTGGGATCCTGCCAGAGGTCGCGCGTATGTTCGCCAGTGAGGAAATCCAAATCACCGGGTGCGAGCGCGATCACATCCGCTGCGGCGCTGTAGAGAACAGTATCGGCCCAGGGGGTGATCTGGCAGTCGGCCGAAGTCGTTGTGATGTTCTGGAGCCTCGACGTAACGCGGATGTCGGCGTTATTTCCAATATCGAGCTCACGGAGGCCATGGGCTAGGCGGGGGCGGTCGACGAATGGGCGAGGGAAGTTCAATGTGCTCTGGGAAACGTCGAATGTGCAGAGGGTGGGCATGATGGGTTATGAAGCACAGTTGGGGGCGGGTTGAAGCCGACAATCAGTGCTTTCTGAAGAGCTTTTCTACGCCTCACGCATGTCCATTTTATCGATGTCATCTTCTGGTCTGGGTGCTGCGGGCAATGCTGAGCGCTGAAATTTCAGGGGTTTGTGGTCTTCCGCAGCATTGCGGCAAGCACGGCCCGAAACCGACAAGCCGCGCCACTTACATAAGGCGATATGGGGTGTCGGCTTCGCAGCGCAGAGGATCCTCCAGTCGCTTGAGACCCCCTCAACAATCCTCATTCGAACGACTGGTTACGGGTCTATGGCCCAGCCCAGCTAGTCATCTCTCGCGTCGCGTGTCCCCTTTTCCGTCTGTTCTCCGCCTTCACTATCATTTCGATTTGCTTTTACCATTATTATTTTCCCCTTTCTTTGCACCGTCTCTGTAAAAATGTATGAAACGGCTCGAATGGATGGACCATGGATGGATCTCTATCATTCGGGCCGAGCCAAGTGTCCGGACTGGGTCCTGGAGTATTAGGCTGAGGCAGGGGAGCCCATCTGTTACGCGTCGTATCTCGTCTCTTCTCTGACCTTCTATTTCTCGACGTTTCGCAATGACGCAACCCAACCTGTTGACTCAACGTACTGTACGACTCGGTTGTTCTCTTCCAGACTCGTTCCTTCTAGTAGCTTCTCATGACTCGACCCCAGTAGTACTTAAGGACTGCATTGTAACCTCTAGAGCTCTAAGCTCGACCTATTGTATTCAACTGCAATAGCTTTCTCGAATACGACTCTTTGGCTTCACGAACCCCCGAACGACCCGCTCGATTCCTCTTGTCTTGTGAATCATCGCTCCGCCGTCTGTTGTCGGCAATCGCCTTCTGAACTTCGAACTCCGAACGAACTCCGAACCCCGAACCAACGCTACGCCTTATTGCGCGTAACATCAGGTCGAGCTTTCCCCGAACCACCGATCCTGAATAGAACAACATGACCCTCGAATCGACATTTGCAGAATCCGATGGAGGTGGACGCATCCACCTGCCATGCCGAGTGATTCCGAACAAAAGAACTGATGTCCCCGAACATTTGCAAACGAACACCGTATTCCTAGAAGCAGGACAAAGCGGCGTCCCGTGGACCGGCTACTTCGCCCTATGGCGAGGCGCCAAACAGGCACTATGTATGTATCAAGGAGTCTGGTTTGAAATCCGATACGATAAAGGCGCGAACGGATGGTTCGCATACCGCGTCGCCCGAGCAGCTCTCAATCTTGCTCCACGAACCCGCGGACAACATGAACATCGACGAACTTAGGGCACAGACCGCTACACACGAAGCAACCGAAAGCAACGCCCCGGTCCCGACGACGACTGGATTTGCTACAGCACCCCAGACTCCCGCTCACCACGACCCACCGACCGAATCCCGTCCACCTAGCCGCGGAGCCGATCCGATTCCCGGACTCGGCTTCAATTTCGGCGAAGGTTCGAAAGGCAAAAGCAAAGGCAAGGGCAAGGACGACGACGACGACAAAACGCCCCCAGCCAAGAAACTCGACATTACGGGAGGAGGAGACAACGACGACCCCGACTCGGATGACGACGGTGCTGCCGATCGCGAAGACCAGCGATTTCGCGCGATACTCAAATCCGTTAAAGGCGATCGACTCGAAGGATCACTCCCCGACGCCTTCACCGGCGATCGCGCCAGGACCAAGAAATTCCTCATCGCTTTCGATCGCTACTGCTTCATGAACCACGACGCCGGAATGATCAAAGATCCTTTGAGGCGAACTACGCTGTTCCTCAATCTCTGCAAAGGGAGAGCCGAAGCATGGGCAGAACGAGCCTCTGAGTGGCTCAAAAAGGTACGCGATGGCGACGAACTCCCGCCATTCGGATACGACGTCTGGCAAGTCACCGAGCGCGAATTCCGCGACGCATTCACCGACTTCGCCGACTCGGACAAAGCCCATCAAGAGCTCTTGAAGCTACGCATGAAGGAGGGAAGACTCGACGAATACGTCGGCGAGTTCCAGGACCTCGTCAACCGTGCCGGAATGGACGTCAACGAACCAAGCACCCTTCGCCAATTCGCTCAAGGACTGCAGGGCACTCTCGCCCACACCTGTATCTTTCAAGATAACCCCGAAAACTTCCGACAGTGGGTCGCTAGTGCCCAGACAAACCACCGCAGCTGGCTCAAGGTGCAAGCTCTCAAAGAATACAATCCGTTCCAGCCCGCGCGTCGCCCCGGTCAAAGCCCATTCACTCGCCGATGGAACAACAACGGAGGGCAACGTTCCGCCCGCCGCGACCCCGATGCAATGGACGTCGATACCATTCGCAAAGCAACCACCGAAGACGAGAAACAGAAATATCGCTTCCGAAGGCCGCTGCTTCAACTGTGGGAAGCAGGGCCATCTCAGCCGCAACTGCCCCGATCGGAAGCCACGCATCGCCGCCGCTACCATCACCACCGACCCGACCCCTCGTATCGCCGCTGCCACTGCAGCCCCGCTACCTCAGACAACCCCCGCTCAGATCGATGACGACTTCATTCGCAAGATAGGCGGAAATCTCGATGCGCATGACCCCGGCTCAGCAGGACTTGTTGGCTAAGGAACTGGTTTCTCGCGGTGCGGATTTTCAGTAAGCTCGGGCCCGTCGGCCTGGATCCGAGCTCTCGTTCCTAGCAGTGTCTTTGTACCTAGAATTAATGCTCTTAGAATCTCAGTACAATTTCTACAAAGCGAGGAAGGCGTAAAGGTCGATGCTCTGGTTGACACTGGAGCAACCCATAACTTTCATCACGAAAGACATGGCAACATTTCTAAACCTACCACCGAAACAACTCCAGAAGCCACGAACGATCCGGAACGTCGACGGAACAGTCAACAAAAGCGGTCGCATTACCGAATATGTCGACCTCTACCTCCGACCGGCCTACAAAGAAGGACTCTACCTACGATCAACAACCGGGGCCAGCATTCGGAATATCCTAGATACAGAAGGGGAATTACACCGCTTCTACCTTGCAGACCTAGGGGATGACTCTATGATCCTCGGCTTCCCCTGGATGGCCTCGAATACGGAGGAACTCAATTGGGAAGATCCGTCCGACAACCCCATCCTAATTGCAAATCCACGAGACTGGATTACCCGCCTTCTTGACTTAGACGAAGGGGACGAGGTTATTATGAGGATCTGTAGAACAACGCACGCTCAACAACTCGCGGAAGCTGCACATGATAACACCGCACGCCCATGGACGGAACTCGTCCCGACGGAACTTCACCAATTCGAGAAGGTCTTCAGCGAAGCCGAATCGCAACGCTTCCCGGAATCAAAACAATGGGATCATGTTATTGAACTACTCCCTGACGCCCCTGCAACTCTCGACTGCAAAGTATACCCCCTGACATTAGCTGAACGAGAAGCACAGGATAAGTTTCTCGCTGACCATCTCCAGAAAGGATATATCCGACCGTCTAGTTCCCCATATGCCGCGCCGTTCTTCTTCGTCAAGAAGAAAGATGGCAAACTACGCCCGGTCCAGGATTACCGCAGACTGAATACCTGGACGAAGAAGAACAAATATCCGCTCCCGTTGATCGCGGATCTTGTCGAGAACGCCTCAGGCCACGATTGGTACACCACGATGGACATCCGCTGGGGGTACAACAACATCCGCGTTAAGGATGGTGACCAGTGGAAGGCGGCGTTCAAGACAAATAAAGGCCTTTTCGAACCGCTGGTTATGTTCTTCGGCCTCACCAATTCACCAGCAACGTTCCAAACTATGATGGACAACATCTTCCGAGAGGAAATCGCACAAGGTTGGCTGAAAGTATACATGGATGACATCCTTGTCGCCACGGACGGTACTAGGGAAGAACATCTGCAACGAGTCGCCATCATCCTTCAGCGTCTGCAGGACAACGATCTCTTCCTGAAACCTGAGAAGTGTCGCTTCGCCAGGACATCAGTCGAGTACCTGGGTGTTATCATTGGCAGGGAAGGCATTGAAATGGACTCGGTCAAGCTACAAGGTATCAGCGAGTGGCCGACACCGACCACGGTGAAGGAGGTTCGCTCGTTCTTGGGATTCGGCAACTTCTACAAGCCCTTCATCGCGGATTACGCCCGACTCGCTCGGCCTCTTCACGACCTCACAAAGAAAGGTGTTGTCTTCCTCTGGACTGACAAACACGACTCGGCTTTCCAGTCCCTGAAGACCTGCTTCGCCTCGCGACCTGTGCTCTCCCCCATTAACTATGATTCTCCGTTCACCCTTCAGACTGACGCCTCCGCCTTCGCACTCGGCGCGACCCTTACGCAACCTCAAGCTGACGGTCATCTCCACCCGGTTGCCTTCTTCTCCTCTTCACTGCTACCAGCTGAAGTAAATTACGACATTTACGATAGGGAGCTTCTCGCCATCGTGAAATCCTTCCGCCACTGGCGCCACCACCTGCTCGGCGCGCGACATCCCGTGACGGTCCTCACGGATCACAATAACCTCGCCTACTTCCGCGCCCCCCATAAGATCTCAGGCCGTCAAGCCCGCTGGATGGAAACGCTTGCCGAGTTCGATTACACACTCCATCACGTCCCCGGAAACTTGAACACCGTCGCCGACCTCCTGTCTCGACGCCCCGACCTTAAGGAGGGGATGGATGACGTAAATGACGACATAACCATTTTACCCGACCACCTTTTCGCAAAGCGCATTTTTCTAACACCGGACGAAGACACACGACGAAAGGCAGTCTCCGAATTACATGACTCGCCCATCGCCGGACATCCCGGCATTGCGAACACCTGGGCTCTAGTCAGTGAACGATACGAAGGAGACGGCCTGAAAGCCTTCGTAGAACAATACGTCAAAGGTTGCCCACAATGTCAGGCCAACAAGAGTCAGCGAAAAGCAAGAGCGCCCCTCCAGCACTTGGACACCCCAGTAGAAGACGGCCCCTTCCAATACATCAGCATGGACCTGATCACCGACCTCCCGTCAGACGGCAAGTTCGACGCTATTCTCACCATAGTCGATCAAGGCTGCAGCAAGGCAACGAAGTTCATCCCATGCACAAAAACGATAACAGGAGAAGGCGTGGCCACCCTCTACTTACGACATTTGCTACCCTGGTTTGGTATACCTAGACGGATCATATCCGACAGAGACCCCAGATTCACGAGTGCATTCGCAACAGAGATCTGCCGACAGACGGGAATACAACAGAATCTCAGCACAGCTTTCCACCCTCAGACCGACGGACAGACAGAGCGACTAAACGCCTGGGTAGAACAATATCTTCGCCACTGGGTAAACCAACAAGGACAAGACGACTGGGCGCAATACCTTCCGCTTGCTGAATATGCACATAACTCCTGGCCTCATGACATAACAAAGAAATCCCCGCACGTACTTCTGTTCGGCATGCAACCCCAGATACACGTGGAAGCAGCAGGTGAAGATCGATCACCAACAGCAACCGAACGTCTGATCGCCGTACAACAAGCCCGTATGCACGCAGCACAGGCCCTTCTGCGACGATACAAAACACGCGAACCCCGTCTGCAATACAATGAAGGAGACATGGTCTGGTTGGATGGGCGTAACCTCAAGCTTAGGGCACCCTCACGGAAATTAGCCCCAAAACGTTATGGACCCTTTACAATCAGTGAAAAGATCTCAGCCGTTGCCTATCGATTACGCCTTCCAGGACACATGAAGGTGCATGACGTGTTTCATATTGACCTTCTGCACCCCTATAAGGAGACGGATCAACATGGACCGGCCTTCCTACCGCCACCACCTGATCTAATAGAAGGGCAAGAAGAACAAGAGATCGAGGCCGTCCTTGACGTGAGGAAAAAAGGCCGTGGGCGTAACCTCCAGTACTTGATCAAGTGGAAAGGGTTTCCGACATCGGAGAATGAGTGGGTTAATAGCGAACATATGCACGCGGACGACTTAGTCAAACAATTCCACACCTCGCGATTGACGAAGGATAAAAGGATCAAAGTATGAAGGTCGACAAACTCATTCCCTCCCCACTCCACAGCATGCCTTCCACCATCTCTCACTACAACCTATTCTATCGTGCTGCCACCGAAACCGCCATCTACGCCGAACTCTGGAATCGGAGTCGCAGTGGGAACCACGAAGCCAGCGCACCTCCGACTCTCCGCGAACTCCTATTTCCACCAGTATTCACTGAACCCGACTCACCGCCACCACTCTACGCCTCCTCTCAGGATAGTACCACCGATGTCGACCTCGGGACCCTCCCTTTCACCAACACTCCACTCGTCGTCGAAACTACGCAGCGAACACCACTCGAGCAAAGCCACCCGGGACCCGAGTGGATCTTCAACCACGCCAAGACAACACGTGCCTACCCCCTGATGATACGACACGACGGTAACCTCGTGCGCGCCCGCTACGTCAGATACTACCGCCAACAGCAATACCCAAAGATCGCAGGGACTATGGGCCGAGGAAAAATGGTCTTCGAGACCCTTTTGCGAGCGCACGACGTAAACAAGAACCTCCCTCGACTAACGCCCCCGCAGATACGCGTCTTCGACGACGACACCTTCGGCCGAACAGCAGTCGACCGAGCATTGGCCACTATGGACGACTGGCCAGTAACCGCCGAGGTACAACAATACCGAAGCTTCGTCGCGGAATTAGAGGAACAACATAACCGCGTGGCACGACTACGACTCGCTATCTCTGAGACTATGACACGTATCAAAGACTCGGTCTGGCGACTCTCTCAAAATAACGTATACAACCGAGTCCAGACCATCATCCAGCGAGAAGACGACCATACCCTCTGGGTCAGTAACGCCGACTTACGCGTCCAGATGCAGGCCGCCCAAGAGCTCCCGGCGTCAGCCGTCACGGTCTACGGCGATGGTGGTACCTGCCAGTGGTGCCAGACGACCGCGCACGCCTCGACACACTGTCTCACCTTCACACAGTGTCAATTCTGCCTCAAATTTGGTCATCGCGACGAGGATTGCTACCGCCCCCATCAAAACTGCCGCCTAGATTGTCTAGTACCCAGGGGACACATCGGATACTCTCGACCCTGCCGCCTCCGCCCGCTCCCCGAAGAAACGTCCGTTGACGAGGACTTCAGACGCACACGTCGCCGTAACGACCGCATCCAGCGACGCGCCGACCGCCGAGCTGGACTGTAAGGAGGGGGTGATGTTACGCGTCGTATCTCGTCTCTTCTCTGACCTTCTATTTCTCGACGTTTCGCAATGACGCAACCCAACCTGTTGACTCAACGTACTGTATGACTCGGTTGTTCTCTTCCGGACTCGTTCCTTCTAGTAGCTTCTCATGACTCGACCCCAGTAGTACTTAAGGACTGCATTGTAACCTCTAGAGCTCTAAGCTCGACCTATTGTATTCAACTGCAATAGCTTTCTCGAATACGACTCTTTGGCTTCACGAACCCCCGAACGACCCGCTCGATTCCTCTTGTCTTGTGAATCATCGCTCCGCCGTCTGTTGTCGGCAATCGCCTTCTGAACTTCGAACTCCGAACGAACTCCGAACCCCGAACCAACGCTACGCCTTATTGCGCGTAACACCATCGGTCTCGTATGGCCGTCCGAGTGACTCGGAGGTGGGCACACGGCGATCCACGCTGTGAGAACGGCTGTATTGTGCTGAAAACGTTATTTCTAATCATTCGCCGTTGTTCACCATGGTGTACAGACTTTGACTGAACGTGGGGGTCACGAATTCAGAATGTTTTGACGGTGTCAAGAACAAAATCTTTGTTTATGTTTACGATCGGCAGGTTGTGAGGTCGCCGTTCCAGATTCCCACTTGCCGGGGGACCTTGAGCAAGGTGACTAGGTGACTTCGTCGACGGTGAACTTACTTGTATATTGGTTTTGTCTGTGACTCTAGCGTACGAGTTCTCCCATCAGGTTCCTATAATATGAGTCTTCCTTCTCGAGCTTCGGTTATTTACGCACGACTCGGGACACCTCCTAGGCGTCACGTAACTGGAATGGGAGACCGGTCGTCTCTGACTTGTATCCCGGAAATATAAATGGACTCAAAATGAAAAAGAAGAGGAACTGAAATCAGCTCGCGCTCTTATCGTAATCGGTCAGAGATCTGAACATAAGTCCGAACGAATAAGCTAACGCTTCACTATAACCTAGTCAGTAAACTAGTCTATACACTTGTTGTAATCATTTGGGTACTGTACAAAAGGAATAGGAACATCCGGATCTATTGCGGTGTTAGGAACTTGCACAAAACAAGGGAGTTACAATAGGTAGTGCAGGTAAGTGTGGGAAATGCACGTAAAGAGATCGCAGATTGTTAGTAGATTATAGTAAGTAGTGAGGAGGGTAATGTCGTCAGAGCAAAGGTCAATAAACAAAGGCGATGGCGGGATAGAATGGAATGGCGAATTCTGGGGCGAGATATTATCACAACTCCTGCTCCCCAAACCGATCGTCGCAGAATTCTCGCGCATAGTGCACGGATACAATGTGACCGGAAAGCTTGCGCGCGACTATGAACGCCTCGATAGCTCGAGACATCGGGGTGCCCCTGAGGTGAATGACGCGTAGTGCCGAGAATACCTGCCGACCGACGACGCCCTCCGCGGACTGCTCCAAAGCGGCCGCCATGCTCGGAACCAGTGTGCCCGCCAATTCCAACTCCCGTACGCTAACGAACAGGCCAAACATTTCCAGCCATTGAACAGGATTGACCTCGTCCGCAAGAGCCGAAGACGGTCGATGCGCCTCAATTTCGAGCCGCCTGACGCCGGCCACGAGTGGTAAAAGCTGTCTGTTGATATGGGTGAGTGAGGCCATTCGCCTGGCAAATTCCCCACACGAAATTTGCAGTCGTAAAGTCCCCCGGGGAGATGGGTGTGGAAAAGAGTAGGTGATGGAGAAACCGAGCTCCCAAAGCCAGATAGATGTTAGATAAGGTGAAGAACCCAGCCATTGTGTGAGGTCGATGAACTGGGACAGTTGCGGGATATCGAAGGCGAGCCTGTCGAAAAGGTAATCTCGATCTTTTCGAGCAGGGGGGCGCTGAGTCTGGAAACGAGGTCCTCCAGGTACTCGCTATCACCCCTGAATTGAAAATCGACGAGATTGGGGAGGACAACACGATCCAATAAGCGTGGGTGCGGGCTTTCTTGGTCCTGGAAGCAGTTGGAGAGAGAAAGTGGACTTTCAGGGACTTGAGCTGGGGCGTTGCGCCTAGGCCAGTGGCGAGCGCCACTGGCGAAAAGTATCCCGCGTCTGGGATCTCCTCAAGCTGAAGAGAGAGAAGGTCCCTTGTAGACAGAAGAAGTCGTGGTAATGAAGGAAAGGCGGTACCACTGAGGTCGATTTTGCGCAATTTGGGGGTGGACCCACCCAGAAACTCATCAGGAAGGACCACTGACCCCAACATTTCTTGTGATCCCATCCGAAGGAATTCCAGTGCGGGAAACGGTTCCTGCACCAATGCGGCCAGCTTCTCCAACAGTGAGCTCGTCATAGTGAGATTGATTTCGCGAATGCGGTCAGAATATTTGAGCGCGGAAATGACATTGTCCTCGTCTGCGGCGGCTAGGGGCCGCCAGAGCACCAATCGGGGGTACCACAGTGCGATGGGCAACTCCGGCCAGCAGTCCAAAGTCTTCCCGACTGGCCGTCTGTATGTGTAGACAAGTCGGAGGTCCAGGCGGCGTGGTGACGCGTATATGAGGGACCGCCATCTTTGGCAGACGTGAGCGAGCCCGTGCCATTCCCACGGGCCAAATAACGAGTAATCCAACGCATCGAGTCGGTGGTAGTCGAATATCTCCAGAAGGACCTCATCGGGGAGTATTTGAACTGTCACATGTCTGTCAACGTCGGCTTGGCCCACTTTGCGCGCGAGTCGCATCAACAATGGTACCAGAATAAGCGAGTCCTTGTACTTACAACTCACGGAGCTACTCGTCAAGACCTCGGCGAAATTGTCCTTGGAGGGAGAAGGGTGAGTCTTGGGCTCTGCGCTATCGGAAGCTCGTCCCCCATTCGACTGGATTTGAAAATATGCGCTGCAAACGATCGCATTGAACGCGTCGACGATGGTGTATGGTGAAAACCGTGACGACTGTCGCGGAGCACTTTTCAGAGCACAACTATCTGAGGGGAATCTACGTTGAATGCCTCGTTAGCCCCAGCTTGACCCTAGCCGTGAAACGGGGGGAAGCACTGGACGTACCGGGGTGAGTTCATTGATGGGGGTTGGGTGGACTGAATACGGGGAAAGAGACCTTATATTAGATTATTGGCGCACGTCACATGCACTGAAGCATCGCTTGCCTCCCCCGCGTCTTCTCTGTTGGGACTGCTTCGATCGGTAGGGCCCGTATCCTTAGGTGCTATTACAGACAGAGGGTGTGTGTGCAGATGAGGCACGCTGAGACCAATGTGGGGGGCCGAGTATCAAAAAAAAGAAAAGAAAAAGAAAAGAAATCCAAGTGCCATCACCGGCCGGCTTGTTTTCCCCACTTTGCCTTTGTTTGCCTGTTCCGACTCGCTCGAGACTAAACCTACTGAGAACTTCGAGAAATAGGGCTGTATCTAGGAGACCGTCTGGGGAATCTATGCAGCTTGTCATCGAATTACACTCCATGTCCGCCGCGGATACTAGAGAAACCCTTCTTCAAGCCGTGGCACGCATCACGTTCCTGAAACTGGTACTTGGGATTCACGACATGGACAACACGACGCCGCCGAAATCAAAGCAGGGCCCCGGGTGAATACGACAAGATTGCAGATAGTATGTACGAGATGGATCCATTGGTTCTAAACCACACCCCCGAAGTGCACGGATACGAGCCGACCGGAGAGCCAACCCGCGGAAAGAAACAGGACGGGTTTTCTCAAGCGAAAGTCGCGCAATACCGTCCACTGCAAGTCCATTGTCGTCGTGGTTAATTGCAAGGTCCGAAACCGAGGGGGTCAATTCAACCCACGCCTCGACAAGTTGTTCCACGCTGTGCCGAATGGGGGGAAAATTGTCTATAGGATGGGAAAACGAAGACACCCGCGGGGGTCACCTCAAAACACCGAG